>JASANB010000907.1:0-110785 GCA_030248155.1 Sabatieria punctata | reverse complement strand
TTATCACGATGCTACTTCTCACTAGTGTTTCCGAGTAAATTTATTTTTAAATTAAATAACTTTTAAATTGCTTGCTCAGCCTTCAGAGGAAAATAACTTGCTATTAATTTGCTTGGTACCCAAATTCTGAAATTAAATATAAATTTGCTAAAATCAATACTCAATTCCTGAGGAAACAGCTCAAAACCTAGGTCGTGTCAGTCCAAAATGAGTTGACCTTGCTTCAGATGGCGACAAATGGTCTACAAATTGGCATTTAATCAGTTAATATCTTTGCTTTAAGCATGAAGAAGGTCATCTTTGGACTGAACTTGTTGTTTTGTAGCCAGGCTTTGGTTAGTGAAACTGCCAAATCAAGCAAATTTATATCAAATTCATATCAAATTTCTAGGCCCATTTAACTAAATTTAATATAATTTTAATTTGTTTGACAGTCATCGCGAGAAATTTAATTTGTTATTAAATTGCTATTAACTTGGTGATTTTGGCCAAAACAATTTAATTTTGTTATTTAATTTAAATTTGATCGGAAACACTACTTCTCACTAAATCACATACTGTCATTTGAAAATTTTGTTTAAATTTTACCACTACACTACTTCTCACTGGATTACATGCCATACATGTAACAGCTCATCCGCCGAAGGGGGAGGGGGTTGGGCACTAAAAAAGGCTCAAAAATCGAAAAAATCGCAATTTCTTGGCTGAAAATCGTAAAAAATCGCTAATTTGGGCTGAAATACAGCTAAAAAGTGCTGTTTTGCAGGCGATTTTGGCAATTTTTGTGTCTGAAATTGTAAAAAATTGCAAAAATTTTGCTCAAAAAATTACTTGCCAGAAAAATCGGAGGGTGGGTCGGCAAAATCACATCGGAGGGAGGGGTCCCCCATCCGGGAGGGGTCTGGCCTAAGTCGGGTGGGGGGCAGACCCCAAGACCCCCTGTTACATGTAAGTTACATACTGTCATTTGAAAAGTTTTGTTTAAATTTTATCCCAATGGTACTTCTAACTGAATCACATACTCCCGTTTGAAAATTTTCAATAAAGTTACAGCCATACATGGGCCAGGGGGGTAAGGGGGTTTACCCCCCTCGCCTGCCCATACCCCTTCCCCAGACCCCTCCCAGAGGGAGACAATTTTCGCTTATTTAAGGCAATATAGGCGTTTTTTTGCTTAAATACAAAAACCACCCTATCTTCAAACGGGCATAGGTCAAGTTCAGGAGTAGGTGGACAACTCCACCCATTCTTGCATTGAAGGGTATAATAAGCTAATATAACCCTGAAATTTTTAAGATGCCACTCCTTCCCTCGTTCCGCAATAAATTCCGCCAAAATCGAAAAATTCGATCGAAAATAACTCAAAAACCAAAACCACCACAGAAAAACTAAAAGCACCATCAGATTCCCCGCAAAATGGCGAATATTTTGATTTAAAATATAAATCCAAAACACCCAAAAAACATGTAAAAAACTCGAAAAACTGCAAAAAAATACAAACTAGGACAATTCCGTCCCGCGAACAAAAACTTTTTCAGGTCCTCAGCTCAAAACCAATGAATGGATTTCCCTGAAAATTTCAGAAAACGTACAGCCCAACAGCCTCTACAACTTCTGCAGAAACCAGCCAGATCGGTTCACACACGCTAATCTTACAGCTAGATAACGTCGGAAAAAATACAAAACCACCCTATGTTCAAACAGCCATAGCTCATGTTCAGGAGTAGGTGGACAACTCCACCAATTCTTGCATTGAAGACCATAACAACCTAATATAACCCTGAAATTTTCAAAGATACCACTAATTCCCTCGTTGGGCAATTAGTTGCGCAAAAACTGAAAAATTGCATCGAAAATATCTCAAAAACTAAAAACTCTACACAAAAACTAAAAACACCATCAGATTTCCCCCAAAATGGCGAACATTTTGGTATAAAACACGAACCCAAAAGACCTAAAGAAGCATGTAAAAAACTCGAAAAACTGCTAAAAAAGTGACCCCGAGGATCACCCCCCCCTCACAAAAAAATCTTTTTGAAGTCCTAAATCCAAAACGAATGAAACGATTTTCCTGAAAATTTCACAAAAGATAGAGCCCAAAAAGTTATACAACTTCTGCAGAAACCAGCCAGATCCGTTCACAAACGCAAAAGTTACAGCTAAAAGAAACACCCAAAAATGACCCCTTTTTGGCACAAAATACGACAAAAATAAAAAACCTGAGCATAATAGAGGAAGCGCATTTTTCGCCCCACCACACGATGTCTAAGAATCTTTATAGACCTAAAATGACCAACAAACCCCCGTGAAGCGCAAACGCGCGCGCTTCCCCTGATTAATTTTTGTTTTTCTTCAAAAATCGCTAGTAGGTAGTAGCAATCGAATATCGCGAAAAAATCATAAAAATGAACTGTATGCAATGCAAATTTAAATTCTATGTTTTGTTCGATTTCAATTGCATTCGTATTTTTGAAATCTAACTTCACATCAAAAGGAAGGAAAGAAATGTGGGTACAGTATGGTTTTTTGGCTGAATTACTGTAGCTGCTGAGGGTTTAAATAACTGCGCAGAAACTGGCCAATTACGTACTGTATGTATAAGATTAGTAGTGAAGAAAACTATGTAATTTCACTTCTCTGTTTGAATGCATTTTAAATGTACAACATACTGTTGGCAAGTCCGACTGAACCTGGATCTATAAATAGGCTTTAACCTGAAATTTGTGGACTTGAACCTGAACCTGAACCTATTTTATTTCAGCCATAGTTGAACCTGTTCCGTTTTATTGGACTTTCTCAATAGGTTCAAATTTCGAGTGCAATTTTTAGGCAAACTATACAATATTTTCGGTTGGATTGCACAAAATTTTAAATATTTCATATTTTTATACCTATTTTCAAACTGAAAATGTCAGGAAACGAAAGTACACTGCCCTGTAAAGTCTGATCTATTTTTTTCACTGCCAATAGAAAGGCTTATACGTAGTTCAGAAAAATTGCAAGCAGCGCAAAATTTCTGCAGTTTTTGGAGATATCAGTCGACTTGGACCTGAACCTATTGTCCAGGTTTTTTAGAAGATGGACTTGAGCCTGAAATTTCGATGTTGGCTTTGACTTGAACCTGAACCTATTTTTCAACCTCGAACTTTCCAACAGTAGTACAACACCTACACATGAATTTATAGTTGCCTGGCTTTTCTGCTTATTTTCTTATACAGGGAGATAACATATTGACAAATTCAAGCCTTCAAAAACGTATCTAAAGGATATTCCGACCGTAAAAGTGACCGAAATTAACCGGTTTAGCAGTTCGAAGAGTAGGATTCGCTTCTGTGCGAAAAATTTTCGAAAAATTAGCCTTAAAAGTCGCATTTGAGATTCAATAGTAACCAAAAATATGTCTATAATACAACAAAACAATGCGGGGGGCTCAGAATTCAACAGAAAAATCTGTTTTGCGCTAGGAACGTAAATTAATTCATGTACGGAAATTAATTTACGTATTGCTAAATTTTAATTTTCGTTTTCGTTTAATTTCCGTATCCGGATTTTTTTAATTGCGGTAGTTGTTAAGCGTAACGTAAATTAAAAATCGGCGCTTAATTTACGTTACGCGTTACGAAAATTAATTTACGTGCCCATCCCTAGTCCTAAGGAGTTAAGGGCATTTTCCTCTCGAAAACTGAATTCGTCGTTTTTCAACGTTCATTTTGTGTAGAAAGGAGATTTGATTCAAACTTGTTTCAATCGGATTTAAAATCAGTGTAACTTGTTATCTATGTAGCAACGCTTTTTTTTCTTACAGCAATTTGGCGGGGCCCCCATAAATTTAATTCTTTTGTAGCTACTGAAAATCGGTTTGCCACTGAAAATGGCGGACCCAGCATTTTGCAAACGGGGGTGTGTAAAATTTTGAAGTTGTCCGGTAGGGCCGCTGTGCAAAAGAAAAGGGCGAGATAAAACTTCGCAAAATTAGCCTTCAAAAAACGTGTTTAAAAAGCATTCTGAGCTTAAAATTGACAGAAATTACAAGTTTTAGTAGTTTAAGGTGGCGTGGTTGGGCTTCTGCCCGACCAGGGCGAGAAATTTTCGCAAAATTAGCCTTCGAAAACGTTTTAAAAAACATTCTGAGCTTAAAATTAACAGAAATTACAAATTTTAGTAGTTTAAAGTGGCCTGGTTGGGCTTCTGCCCGACCAGGGCGAGAAATTTTTGAAAAATTAGCCATCGAAAACGCATTTAAAAGGTATTCTGAGCATAAAATAGACAGTTTTAGCACATAATTAATTCATTTCTCTTATTTTCTCCAATTTTTCCTCCCTACCTCCACCGCAAAGGGGGGTGTACACACTCTACACCCCCTGGCTACGCCACTGATTATGGCGTACCTAGACCTATTTTGTAGTGACTACTAACTACTAACCACTAACTACTAATTTTTGGCCATTTGTGACGTCATCAAGACTACAAATTGACTACGACTACATATTCAGATTTAGTGACTACAAATTGACTACAAAATACCTTTTGAATTTGTGAATTAGTAGTCAGCAATTTCTGGAATTTATTTGGTCATTCATTTGATTTATGATTGATTTATTTGACAGAAAAAAACAAAGAATGAACTGTTAGAATAACCAGCATACTGTAGCATGCCGCTAGATGACAGGAGGGCTGGGCCGATCGACCGGCTCAAGGGCCCTCCCCCTCAAAAAACTTGATAGATCAACTGCGGCCAATTTAGTACGAAAGTTTTGGAGGGATGAAGCATTTACAACGTCTCTAGGTAAGTTGTTCCAAATTGGAACAACTCGACTCGCGAAGAAGTTTTTGCGCAGTTCTAGACGAGTATGCATAACGTATATCTTAAAGTTATGCCCCCTAGTACCCCTGGTTGGTGCCCAGGTAAAAAAGTCTTCCATCGACAAATCCACCATGCCACTGACCATCTTAAAGACCATAATTAAGTCTCGCACAATTCGACGTTCCTCTAATGATTTCATTTTCAGGAGAGCTAGACGCTTGGGATATGTGTAGCCTGACATCCCTGGCAGGCGCCGGGTAAACAATTTCTGGACCCTCTCAACCAAATCAATATCACCCAGCAAATATGGATTCCAGACCTCAGACGCGTACTCTAGCTTAGACAAAACAAAAGTATTATACATTTGAAAAAGGAAAGGAGTGCTTCTAGTGTGAAAAACCTTGAAAATCAAATTTATTGATTGAAAGCCATTGCGAGCAATTCTTTGACAGTGTGCAGAAAATTTAAAATCAGAAGAAATAGTGACGCCCAGGTCTACTATGTGGGTACATGTAGGGAGAGTGTGTCCACCTAACTCAAACGATGTAGTTGCATTACCGTAACCTAAATGTAATACTGAGCATTTTTGTATGGCTATGTCCAATTGCATTCGTGTTGCCCACGCATAAACACGATTTAAATCATCTCTGAGATTGTAGTTTATGGAACCCCTATCTGTTGCAAAGTAAAGTTTTGCGTCATCTGCATATAGTTTAAGTTGAGAAGATTGCACTACTGTATGAAGGTCGTTTATGTAAATTAGAAATAACACTGGACCTAACAAGCTACCTTGTGGTACTCCAGAAGTTACAGGCCTTTGCTCAGAAACTTCTCCATCTAAACTAACGTACTGTCGTCGACCGGTCAGGTACGATTTCAGCCAATTTAACAGTTTACCAGAAACACCAACATATCTTAATTTACAGAGCAGCTTTGAGTGGGAGACACTATCGAATGCTTTTGCTATGTCTAAATATATCACATCAACCGTTTTTTTGGCATCTAATGACTTCGACCAGTCATTTAGACAAGACAAAAGTTGAGTTACAGTAGACCTTTTGCTCAAAAAACCATGTTGCTCATCTGAGATAACATTATTGGTTTTTAGGAAATGCACTAACGTTTCCCTAATTATAGATTCGAAAACTTTGCTGGATGCATTTAAAAGACTAATCGGTCTATAATTTTTAACACTGGCGCGAGCGCCCTTTTTGTGGAGTGGCATTACTTTGGAAGTTTTCCAGGCGGACGGACAGGTACCTGACGCAAAAGACAAACTAAAAATACGCTCTAGAGGAAAGGCTACGACTGCAGCTAGTTTACGCAGGAAAAATTGCGGAATTTCATCTGGACCTGCAGACCGTTTGTTAGCCAGAAATAATAAATGGTCAAAAA
The DNA here is from genome assembly GCA_030248155.1 of Sabatieria punctata. NCBI lineage: Eukaryota > Metazoa > Nematoda > Chromadorea > Araeolaimida > Comesomatidae > Sabatieria > Sabatieria punctata. The sequence continues at coordinate 104,586 of JASANB010000907.1, read as the reverse complement.
CAATTCCCGTGTCAATTTTAGCGTCAACTAGTGAGTTTGTAGGAGGGACAGCGGGTCTATCTAGCTTAATCCCATCATCAACAATGAAGACAGAAGCAAAAAAGGAATTAAACAACTCAGCCTTGTCTTTAGATTTTGCAACAACAGTTCCATCCACTTTTTCTAGTACGGGTATCTCTGATTTGCAAGTTAGATGCGATCTAATAAAGCGCCAAAAACGGCTATCAGATTTAGCCTGCAAAACAGCTGTTTCTTCGTTAAATTTGTCCCGTCGTTTTAGTCTACGTGACTCAGATACAGCTGCTAACCAAGCTGTGCGTCTGTCTGCGTTTGGGTTTCTTTTATATTGGTCGTGCAGTTTTCTTTGTCGTTTATGAGCTTTCCTAGTGGCTGGCGACCAGCAAGAGTTCTTGGTCCGAAATTTACGTATGGGAACGTATTTTTCTATCGCTAAACCTATTGTTTCATTAAAAAGTGACCAAAATTGATCTACATTCGTACATGCATCAAAAGCAGTGACCCAGTCTACTGCATTTAGAAATGAGAACATGCCAACTAAATGCATGCACTAACTTCATGCACATTAACCATTTAGAAGTAGAACTGGTGCAATTTTATCTGTGGGTTTTTGTTAACTGAGCTTTTCACTGGTTTTGACAACTTTTTTTGTGCCATTCAAAAGCAGTTTTCTGTTATATTACGAAACATTTATTCAATTTATACGTTTTTTATTTAACGTTTGTAAAAAACCAGAGTACATATAGAGTATATTTGTTTGTTTTAGGTAAACAAAATATACAGTTTAATAGTATTTAGAATATTAACGAAAATACGTCTTTCGAAGCTGTAAACAAAAAGCGTGTATTCTGAACCTAATCCTAAATTTAAAACTTCCGTAGATTAAATAACACGCATTTTTGGCATCACACCTATCAGGAAATAGATGTTATCTTTAAAAATCTCACCACTCCCTTGTCTTTTTTACTATTTTAGACTTTCAACCTTCTTGTTTTGCCTTAAAAACCTGAAATTTTGGCGATTTTATTTAAATTTTGCTGACTACAAATTGACTACTAACTACGACTACATATTCAAAATCGAGATTTTCTTAGCCTACTAACTAAGACTACTAATTATTTTTGGCGATTTTTAGAGACTACTAACTACGACTACAATTTAAAATTTGCAAAAGAAATAGGTCTAGGCGTACCTACGTTACGTACCTACAGTATGTACAAGGTCTCCGTCCTTTTCGGGCTCCTGCTATGGGCTAAAAATTCTCAGAATAGTATTACATTACTTTACCTAGTTTCAAATTTCTAAAATGCGCCACACCGAGGCAGGGGTGGATGGTATAATTGAACCAGAAATATTGTACCTACCTGCGTCTAAAATGGCTTCATAGCTAGTTTCCAGCAAGATTCGTAGTTGAGGGTCCATATTGGAAGCCTGTTTATGATGGATGCCGAAGAACTGGGCGTCAAACTTGTCCAAAGTCTTCAGTTTTCCATTTCGTCGGGGCAGTCCGAAAAAGCCTGCAATCATTCCAAATTGAGTGGCATCTGTCAAAATACAAACTTAATGCAATCTCAATGTTGCCGCTGGGCTTGTCCTCGCCGACAACGGACAGATGTCCCGTACTGGAAAAGCTACCCCCCACCAATTTTGGGCTTCCAACCCCTCGCCATCCTTGGATCACTTGTTAGGTAGATATACTTGAGCTTGGCACCCTCTACTGGTCTAGCTTCAACGCTTTATACCTAATGTCTACCTATATACAGTACCGTATATAGCGCTATTTATAGTTCCCAGCGTACATGTAACAGGGGGTGTGGGGGTTTGCCGCCCAACCCGACTTACATAGGCTAGACCCCCGCATGGGGACGACCCTCCGAGCTTTTTGGCAAGCGATTTTTTTGCAATCTCAGACACAAAAATTGACAAAATCGCTTGTAAAACAGCACTTTTTAGCTGTATTTCAGCCCAAATTGGCGATTTTTGACGTTTTTCAGCCGAAAAATTGCGATTTTTTGCGAAGTTTGAGCGTTTTTAGTACCTAACCCCCTTCCAAAGTTTGGGATCAGATCCCCAACCCCCCTCCCCCTTCGGCGGATAACCTATTATATGTTTGGTTCCCGGGTATATATGGCACTTAGGGTTTTGCTAAAATAAAATTGAGTCTATTTAAAGTACCCGGGTATTATATACATTGTATGGCACTCTACAAAATCTGCTCTATACTAAACTAACAATAGTATGTCAAATTCTTTGCTTAAATTACCGCCGAGTTGAAAAAATTGCTTCTTTACTTACATCAGAACCTCTGTGGTTCCATCATCTACTGTTTTGCTTCATACAAACAAGGTTCATCACCAAAAACACTGCAATATCGGCACGTTTTGTATTGATAACTGCTCACTTAAAATCTGTCTCCATTTATATAGTACCCCGGGTACAATAAATAGGGGGTACTACAATAAACCAATAACCAAATAAGCCAGGTGTTATTACAGAATGACATATTTGGAAGTTTTGGTGTATAGAGTAAAAGTCATTCACCTGGTTCCCATCGTCTGTTGTCACTTGTAAGCAAGTCGCGTCCAGCCAGCAAATTCTCTGCCAATTCATTTATGTTGGCCGATTCCGGAAATCGACCGGAAATTCCCGAGATAACGATTTCCTGGTCTGAGCTCATCGCGACACCAACTTTCATGGTGGTTTCGCTGGAAGTATACATTTATTTAATTAATTCAAGTGTGGCGGAAACGGGCTTTCCCGACCCAAGCCGCTTTTTCAGAATCTAAATTAGGGCTTCTTAATCTGATTAGGGTTTCAGAACCCAAATCGGGTTACAGACTAGGGCCAAATTAGGGCTACAGAAACTAAAATTGGGTTTGAAAAAAGCTTAGAACGTGGAAAAATAGAGACATTAATTTGTCTACAAAGCGACAAAATTTCGGCCTCTATTGCACCTCTATATCGCCGTTCAGAGTATTTTTACGCGACTTTTAGTTCGCTCTGAACTGAACGATATCATCAAGGTAACAAGGACAATGCCCGAGTTGACTCTATGATTATCAGATTCGAGCCACCCATAAATCATCCATTTTGTGGCCATTCTGTACAGTGATATTTTCGAGCGATAACGCCTGATGACAATCCACATCGCATTCACAAGCCCTAAGGCGTTTGCATGTATAGGCATGCAAACTAAACATGCACAGGTTCCTGTCTACCTACGTAATGGCAAGATAGGAATCAGCCGGGTGGATACGCGATCGGATCGCAAATCTTCGAGTCTTCTTGACTGCAGGCCTATTTAGCGCTTTTTACCACTACGCGTGCGCATAGTACGGTTGGACGCATATATGCAATATGCAATTTCAAACAATGCATATATGCATGGTTTTTGGCATGCATATATGCATATGCAATATCATATGCAATGCATGCAAAATTCCAATATGCAATAGTCATATGCAAATTGACCCTGATATCAAAATTTTGCATATTTTTAGTTTGCATATTTTTTCAAAGATGTGACTGACTTTTCATGCTGTATACTTATGTTCCGAACAACCTTAAACGATTCAAATAGTTGTTTTATCTATTTGACGCGGAGAAATCCATAAAGTAAAGTACAAGCTTCAAAGAGGGCTAGTTTGGCCGGTTTCTGGTTTTGAGCTGAGCGAATTGCGAATTTCTGAAAGCACCTCATTGCTTCATAAATATCTGCAGTTTTTAGCAGAATTGTTCAAACTAAGGTGGCACAATTAACATCCCAAAACAGCCAAACAGACTGTATTTCTGAGTTTAGGATAGTCGCCACGTTTTTGCTAATTTTTCATCGAACTAAAAATAAAATATCTAAAGTTAATAATCACTTGATTGAGGCAGTTCATACTGTAAATCTGTACTTTACAAGAGATCAAAGCTTCCTCTTTCCGCTTTACAGAATGGAGATGAATGACTTGAGACTAGGGATGGGCACGAAAATTAAATCCGTTTGAATTTCGTATTCGTTAAATCAATATTTGCCCATTTTAATTTTCGTATTCGTTACTCGATACGAAATTCAAAATGCCTAATTCGTTTTCGTACGAGTACGAAAATTAATTTTCGTTACGACGATACGAGTTCATTTTTGCTCCACAAAAATTAATTTTCGTATTTTCACGGTAGGTTTTCGACTGCAAATAGGGACCCAGTTTAGGCCTTTCAGCATTAAAATGAGCCTTAAATATCAGTTCTGAGTGCACAAAATCTGTAGAGCTCGATTTCTCGCTAACGCTAACGTGTTTTCATTATTGTAAAGCAATGCTTCTGCATGCTTATATTGTACATACCTTCACTGCAGGTAGGTATGTACTACTGTAGTATGCGCTTTGAGCCAGGAGATTGTCCGTAAGTGGACAGTCAACCGTTGTGTGTGTAAAATACTGACTAAAATACTATGTACGATTGTACTAAACAGTGCCAGTACTTGCACCAAGATTAACAAGTTCCTTGTTCCTAAGTTAAAAATACTTGTTCAACAACCGCAAAAATGCTTTTGACATTGCATTGGTACAGTGAAAATGTCTTTGTATGTCTAGAATCTGTTAAATTGCTAATAATTCAGCTGATTTATTGCTAGCTATATGGGAAACGTAAATTAAAATTCGTAACGAAAATTAATTTTCGTATTAGCTCTATTTAATTTTCGTATTCGTTTAATTTTCGTTTCTATATTTCTCTAATTTTCGTATTCGTATTCGATACGAAATTTAAAAATCCTCGATTTAATTTTCGTACTAGTACGAAAATTAATTTCCGTGCCCATCCCTACTTGAGACAGACATGGGCTAGCATTTCGGTTGAGGGGGGGTAGAATTTTCAATTCCTGAGGGGGCTGACTTGGGGGTAGGAGCGCCTGAGGGGGGCAGAGGGGAGGGGTGGAAAGTCAAAAAGTCTGATTTTTGGCTAAATCAAGGTTTTTGGCGTATTTTTCATTAAAATAAGTTAAAATAAGCTATTCTGAGCTCATTTACACCTAATCCAGCCATATTTTTATCATAATTTTCTATACAAAATTCTTCCAAAAAAAATCCTGATAGGGGTAGCGGCCGGCTGAGGGGGGGTAGTTCAGAACCTGAGGGGGGCAACCCCCCTCAGCCCCCCTTTGCCCATGTCTGGCTTGAGACCCTAAAACTCAAGTCGCAAATAATGAAAATCTCAACTGAGACTTTTCAAATTCTGAATCTGTTAGTCTGTAAAACTAGGACAGGACTACAAACGATTAGGTATACCACATTAGAGAGAACTAATTTGAACATGCAAACAGTAATTTTGCCAATAATCTGTAATGTCAATCATTTTTATCTAAACTGTTTCCCCTCTTGGTTTTTTCCAGTTGAGGTCTGTATCTGTAAAATAGGTATGCCTAATAACTGCTAAAGATTCCGTATTCCAAACAAACTCGAAAATGCTTGGAAAACGTCCAGTTTTCGATTTCAGGCCGCCTTGATAAAATATGCAAATATGCAAAAAATATGCACATATTTCATTTTTGCATGCATATGATATATGCAATATCAATATACACTAGAGATGGCATGCATATATTCATATGCAATATCATATGCATCCCAAAAATCAGATATCATCCAACCATAGCGCATAGGTGCAAAGAGCTTTTTAAAATTATTATTGTTTAGTTCTATTTAAAGATGACAGACGACCCGATACACTATACTTTTCAAAATGAGTCCAAACAATTTGGAATTTGCACATGGAAATTGATTCTGTTTTCATACCGGTACTGTTGTTTGCGTATAGGCGTATAGGCAGTCTGAAATGCAACGCGTATTTTGCGTAATGATATCCATGCAACAGTACTGTAGAAAATGCTGTAGCGTGTTCTACCGGTCGTCCGCGGTGGAGTTGTTGAGAAGCAACCGATTGTTTACTCTTCCAGTAAAGCCACACAACATCAAGAAGCTAGTATCACAGTCAGGCACTTAACGCCGTTTATGGTACCGACACCATATATGGTACCACCACAAGCCTCGAATGTAGGGGTACCATATATGGTACCGGTACCTTATACTGTATGGTACCACCACAGGCCCCGAGCGTGGGGGTACCGTAATATGGTACCGATACCTAGGGTAGTGGTACCATATATGGTACCACCACAAGCCTCAAACGTGGGGGTACAATATATGGTACCACCACAGGCCCCGAGCGTGGGGGTACCGTAATATGGTACCGATACCTAGGGTAGTGGTACCATATATGGTACCACCACAAGCCTCAAACGTGGGGGTACAATATATGGTACCACCACAGGCCCCGAGCGTGGGGGTACCGTAATATGGTACCGATACCTAGGGTAGTGGTACCATATATGGTACCACCACAAGCCTCAAACGTGGGGGTACAATATATGGTACCACCACAGGCCCCGAGCGTGGGGGTACCGTAATATGGTACCGATACCTAGGGTAGTGGTACCATATATGGTACCACCACAAGCCTCAAACGTGGGGGTACAATATATGGTACCACCACAGGCCCCGAGCGTGGGGGTACCGTAATATGGTACCGATACCTAGGGTAGTGGTACCATATATGGTACCACCACAAGCCTCAAACGTGGGGGTACAATATATGGTACCACCACAGGCACCGAACGTGGGGGTACACGTACCATATATGGTGACGGTACCATATGTGGTACCACTAGCCTAGGTACCGGCACCATATATGGTGTCGCTACCATAAACGGCGATAAGTGCCTGACTGTATCAGGCACACGCACTGCACTACTAAGGAGGGGACTGGGTAGCAAAAAACGACGTCAGTTTTTCTTCAGAATTTTAGTTACCTTTTATTGTAACATTTTCAGTTTAATTACATTCTGGCAAAGGTTTCTACATACAGAAAAGCTTCCCTGAGCGGTTGTAGGGATTTATTCTATCGATTGCGCAGTATGGTAACAAGAAAACATGACAGTACTACTGTATGTACTGCCCTTTTATCGGCGGGAACCAAAAACGAGCTCGCCTTAGGGGAGGGGTCCCCAAGTAACGACGCAAGGTGATTTTGGGGAGGGGGTCCGAAAAATCGAGATTTCGAAACGACGTCGTTTATGGACTAATAAATTAGCATAAAGTGGCACAAACTATTCATAAGTGGGAGCAACTGTAAAGCAGCTATTGACAGGGCCGTAGGACAGCCGGCCGGGCAGGGCATTGGCACATGTATCTTAGACGGACTTGCTGACCGGTGTGGGCTGTGTGGTGATGCAGAGTTGGCAGTTTCTGTCGTGTCTGGTGGTGGTGGTGGTGGTGGTTGTGGAGGCAGTTCTGGACGAGAAATGCTGTGCCAAGACCAAGCCCGGCAAAGGAAACTGCCCCGGACCTGATAGCGTCGACCACGTAGGTAAGTGTGTTTTTCCGTGATTTTTCTTACAGTCATCGGTTTCTTTTCTATCACGCGCCAGAAATTATATTTCCTTCTTTCCTTTGTCGGCGTCTGTGGTCTATTGGAAGCAACCTTCCCTGCCATGCAGCCCGCGTTCGTCCCCGCTGATTGCCTCGCATGTGGCTACAGTAGTGATGCAAACCGAAGAACCGGGAATTCCCGGTAGATTCAATCCCGGTTCACACATTCTCAATACCGGGAAATATATTTTATAGCAGTATTGACAGTTTTTTTTGCAAATACAGTATAGATAAAAAAATGTCCCATCGCTTTTTCGGCCTTCACTCAAACGTTTCGTTCTTAGTCACTTCTTTACCGATTTGGCTCAAATTTTCAGCAAAAATTAACAACATGGTTGGCTAAATATTCTGCAAGTGTGGTGCCAAAATTCCGACTCATACTGGTTTTATGACCCGAAAACTAGGAATGAGGGTGGTCCACGCAAATTTAATTTTTCTCGGTAGTACAAGGAGTACAGTCCTGAAACTTGCAGGAATGATTGGTGTTGCTATTGGGCATAACATACTAAGCGGGCAGCCCTGTAGCTCAAAGGGCACTAAAATGGGGGAATTTCAAAAACATGACGAAATATGACTTTTCTTCGTAAAACCGGCAAAATGACGATTCTAAAGATTTTCAATTTTCAAAAAACGCTGCAGGGATGGTTACTATGGTGTGGAACAGAGCTTAAATATCAGGTTCATTTATTTGTCGAACTTCCTGCTACAATCTGTGTTGATTAACAGCAGATTCAGTGCTTTGATTCTAGAAGGTGCAGATTTCTTAACTACGGGATTTTCACTCATGTTTTTGAAATTCCCCCATTTTAGTGCCCTTTGAGCTACAGGGCTGCCCGCTTAGTAAGTTATGCCCAATAGCAACACCAATCATTCCTGCAAATTTCAGGACTGTACTTCTTGTATTACCCAAAAAAAATAAATTTGCGTGGACCACCCTCATTCCTAGTTTTCGGGTTATAAAACCAGTATGAGTCGGAATTTTGGCACTAAACTTGCAGAATATTTAGCCAACCATGTTGTTAATTTTTGCTGAAAATTTGAGCCAAATCGGTAAAGAAGTGACTGAGAACGAAACGTTTGAGTGAAGGCCGAAAAAGCGATGGGACATTTTTTTTTATCTATACTGTACTATGTACAGGGTCCGCCAAAAAAACAACCCAGCAGAATTTTTGCTGTAGCAACCGCAAATCTCAACCGATTTGAATGAATCCTTTTTTAAATGAAAGATAAATAAATTCGTGAAACATTCACGTAACGGTTATTAATATAGCCTGCTTAGTTCCTGAGATATTTGTCCTCAAATTCAAAACAGAGATTTTTGGCAATGAACAAGAGTGATAAAGAACAACCCAGCAGATTTTTTACTTTTGCAACCATGAATCTCAACCGATATGAATGAATCCTTTTTTGAGTGAAAGATTGGTAAATTCTTCAGGATTAGTGCAATGATTCACAGCTTAGTTCTTGAGATATTTGCTTTTTAAGTCGAAACAGATTTTGACAAAGAACAAGAGCGATTCCGTTGCATTTCATAATAAGGCAGATTCCTACTGCTGGGGCTAATGATACTTTAGTGTTGAAGTAAACCGAGTTTCTGTGTCACCAGTAAAGCCTCCAATAGCCCTTAGCAGTAGCAGGAATCCGTTTTATTACGAAGTGCAGAATAATAGTTTAAAGGAGAAGTAAAACATTCATCAAAACATTCATTGATTCATTCAATAATGTTGTTTGTTTTTTTGTTCACTGCCAAAATCACTGTTTTGATTTTGAGAGCCAATATCTCAGGAACTAAGCAGAGTACATTAATAAAAATTTCGGCAATCTTTAAAGAATTTATTTATCTTTCATTTAAAAAAAGGATTCATTCAAATCGGTTGAGATTTGCGGTTGCTACAGCGAAAAATGTGCTGGGTTGTTTTTTTTGGCGGACCCTGTATTTCAGTGACATACACAGGGAAAACGTCTTTTGAGATACGGTTACTGCGATCTGCTAATGTACAGTTAGAGATCGCATTAACCGTGCCTTGTAATCGCATTAACCGTAGCTTGTCATCGCATTAACCGTGCCTTGTAACCGCATTAACCGTAGCTTGTCATCGCATTAACCGTGCCTTGTAACCGCATTAACCGTAGCTTGTCATCGCATTAACCGTGCCTTGTAACCGCATTAACCGTAGCTTGTCATCGCATTAACCGTGCCTTGTAACCGCATTAACCGTAGCTTGTCATCGCATTAACCGTGCCTTGTAACCGCATTAACCGTAGCTTGTCATCGCATTAACCGTGCCTTGTAATCACATTAACCGTAGCTTGTCATCGCATTAACCGTGCCTTGTAACCGCATTAACCGTAGCTTGTCATCGCATTAACCGTGCCTTGTAATCACATTAACCGTAGCTTGTCATCGTATTAACCGTGCCTTGTAATCACATTAACCGTAGCTTGTCATCGCATTAACCGTGCCTTGTAACCGCATTAACCGTAGCTTGTCATCGCATTAACCGTGCCTTGTAACCGCATTAACCGTAGCTTGTCATCGCATTAACCGTGCCTTGTAACCGCATTAACCGTAGCTTGTCATCGCATTAACCGTGCCTTGTAACCGCATTAACCGTAGCTTGTCATCGCATTAACCGTGCCTTGTAACCGCATTAACCGTAGCTTGTCATCGCATTAACCGTGCCTTGTAATCGCATTAACCGTAGCTTGTCATCGCATTAACCGTGCCTTGTAACCGCATTAACCGTAGCTTGTCATCGCATTAACCGTGCCTTGTAACCGCATTAACCGTAGCTTGTCATCGCATTAACCGTGTCTTGTAATCGCATTAACCGTAGCTTGTCATCGCATTAACCGTGCCTTGTAATCGCATTAACCGTAGCTTGTCATCGCATTAACCGTGCCTTGTAATCGCATTAACCGTAGCTTGTCATCGCATTAACCGTGCCTTGTAGCCGCATTAACCGTAGCTTGTCATCGTATTTAACTATCGTAAGACGGTCTGTCTACAAAGATCTCATTAGCACATCGTTAATACGTTAAATGCGTTCAATACGAATCAACCAAAGCCATTCCAGAACGCAGAGCTGACTGTTGTAGCACGGTTAACGTGATCTGCTAATGCGATTGTTGCAGATGATCTGTAAATGTACATTAGCAGATCTCATTTAACGCATCATCAGTCAGAGGCGCCGCGCCGCATTATCACATCGTTACTACGCTAAATGCGATGTTTGTTATACGATCTGCAACTGTACGTTGACAACAGATCGCAGTAACCGTATCTCAAAAGACGTTTTCCCTGTGATACTGTATAACCAACTTTCTTTTGCCAGTACCACCAGCAGCACGCAAAACTTTGAATAAGTTTTCAAATGACTGCTGCCTGCTCAATTTGAGCGAACAGCCATGTTTTGCAGCTCTTCTTTTGTTCCAAATATTTTTTATATTGGTTTAGGCCAGGGTTAGGTCGTAAAGTTTATGTTTTAAGCTTCCAATTTTATAAAAGCCATCAGTTGAGCAGAGCCACTCAAGCTCATTGATTGGTTACTCTTACACAACTCTTTTGGTCCAATTGACAATGATGTTCCCTAAAAATCCGAAAAAAACGACGTCGTATTTGCTAACCCCCCTGGTGCGTCGTCTATCGTCGCATTTCATCCGACCCCCTCCCCCCTCTGGAACGACGTCGTTTATGAACCGCCGCCAAACAACAAAACTGAATCACCGAACAGAATCAAAAGATAGGGTTGATTTTTAAAGTGTTGTCATTTTCAGACGATCTGTTTGGGAGGAGTGCCTGCGCTGACAATGCAGTGCAATGCTTCAAGGACGACAACGGTCCTTTGGTAGGGTGACAGACAGACGTTTTAGCTGAATTCTCTTTGGGTACATACATGTACATAGCTTCTTTAGCGCTGTCCTGGTAACCAATTCTACGATTGGGAGTGCGTCCAAATCGACTCGACCACCCCTTGCAGGAAGATAGCGAAACCGGGCTGTGATGCGTGTGTACCATTTCTGGCTTGATTGTAGCATCTATGTGATACTGTAGCTTTCTCTTAGTTCTTTTTGTTGTTGTTGCTTGTGGAAGTAAAAGCTTCCCGTCTGTCTACTAGTGTAAAGCCCATGTGCGCAGAGCTTGTAATCTCTGAACGCCACTCTGTCTTTGTTCATCTGGTGGGCATCACAATTTGAACTAGCTTTTATTTTCTCGACGCGAAAATTAAGCAAACCGTAAGCTACCTAAACTGTGTCACGGATCATACGCAGCGCTGAATGCTGGAGAGAAAAATGAAGACAAAAAGAAAAATCTTCTTTATCGGATTCAATCGGAGGAATTGAGCTGGTTGAGTAACGAATTGGCATTCGCATAATACACACGGTCAAAAAAGTAATTTTGTACTTGGAAGGGACTAAGCTGGCTAACAACTCTTCTTTTTATTATTTTACTCGTTTCTTCACTTCGGTCGGCGGCAGCAGTGCAGTACGGTTGGACGCATAATATATGCAATACGCAATATCAAACAATGCATATATGCATGGTTTTTGGCATGCATATATGCATATGCCATATCATATGCATGCAAAATTCCAATATGCAATAGTCATATGCAAATTGAGCCTGATATCAAAATTTTGCATATTTTTAGTTCGCATATTTTTGTCAAAGGTGTCGCCGACTTTTCGTGCTGTATACTTTGTTCTGAAGAACGTTAAACGATTCAAACACAGTGTTGGCCATAAAAAAGACAGCCTGGCCTTTTTTCGAGTTTTTTTTTGAATAATTTCAAATGGCCGCCATTCTGTCAATTTTTAACCGAACGAAAAGATTTTTGGCACGATTATTGTTTATTTATTGTTAAGAGTTTGTTTTGTCAAAATCCTAGACTGCTAGCCTTCTATAGCCTTGAGTTGTGCTCTTCCAAAATCAACAGATGGGAAAGATCCGATAAAGGGTTTGTGAGATAGGTATGTTCAAAATTGACGTCTGAAAATTCGGGTCAGTTCATTTCGGAAGGGCATAACTCCGGGCTACAGAAGGCTAGCAGACTAGGACTTGGCCAAAACAAACTTTTAACAAATAATAATAAGCTAAGAACAAGCAGAGAGAACAGGTGCTATACCTTATCTCTGGCAGTGAGGAAACGAGAATCGTCGTAGAAATAATAATCATGCCAAAAATATTTTCATTCGGTTGAAAATTGACGGAATAGCGGCCATTTTAAATTATGAAAATTCGAAAATGACCAGGCGGTCTTTTTTTTACCAATACTGTAGTTGTATTATCTATTTGGCGCGGAGAAATCCAAAAAGTACAAATTTCAAAGAGGGCTAGTTTGGCCAATTTCTGGTTTCGAGCTGAGCAAAAATGAAAGAGTTTGTTTAGCGTATTTGCGAATTTCTGCAAGCACCTCATTGCTTCATGAATATCTGGGGTTTTTAGCACAATTGTTCAAACTAAGAATGCACAACGAATATCCGAAAACAGCCAAACAGACTGGATTTCTGTGTTTAGGATAATCGTCACGTTTTTGCTAATTTTTCATCAAACTAAAAATAAAAAACCTACAATAAAAAAGCCCTTGAGGCAGTTTATACTGTAAATCTGTACTTTACAGAGATCAAAGCTTCTCTTTCCACTTGCAGAATGGAGATGAATGGCTTGAGACTCTAAACTAAACTCAACTCGCATCGCAAAGAATGGAAATCTCAACTGAGATTTTTCAAGTTCTCTGTATCTGTAAAATACATAGGTATGCCTAATAAATGCTAAAGATTGCATAGACATTCCAACCAAACTCTAAATTTTTGGAAAACGTCCAGTTATCGATTTCAAGCCGCCTTGGTAAAATATGCAAATATGCAAAAAAATATGTACATATCTCATTTTTGCATACATATGATATATGCAATATCAATATGCACTAGAGATTGCATGCATATATTTATATGCAATATCATATGCATCCCAAAAATCCGATATCATCCAACCATACAGTGCAGAGTCGGAGAGAGAAAGGAGTGGTTAGGTAATAGGAGCAGCTAAGCTTCATTCGACCACCCCTCATCCGAAATGCTAGCCCATGTCTACTTTTGCCCTCCTGCTTCAAGTGTGAGGAGGTCTTCAGTGTTGCTGCAGACATTTCTAAACCTAAAGCGTCGCCGTTTGAAAGCTGAGAATGTCGAGGAATTCATGTTTTGGAGAGCTTTTGACTATACCATAGATTTCTGAGTTGTCTAGAAAACTGTTTTTTTACTGTTCCAGAGAGATAAGCTTGTGTAAATTTTGTTCTTCCTCCTTTTTCACATAGAAAATATCGAAACTATCGCGATATCGAAATTGGAAAAAAGGTCGATATCGACTTTTCGACATCGATATCGATATCGATATATCGACATAGAGTCATATCTGTAACCCTGCTAAAACGATGTTTGACTTTCGCTAAGGTCACACTATACTGTATATACACAGTATACCCTTTATCTGGTAGGCTCAAGAGTATAAGTTTAGGTTTTAGGTTTATCTACATCTAAGTGATATGGGTGGGCTAGGCCAATTGTCCGACTATACACACTGCCCAAACAAACAGAACCTATCAGAATCTTAAGGTGCATTCATACTCGTGTAGAAAAAGATCGCCAGGCGACTTTTGTGTAGAAAAACTGTCGCTCTGTGTAGACAAAAATTTTCTGCTCAACAGACATTTTTTGCGACCTTCTTCCAAATTTTCCGCCGGTTGAGCGCTCTCCTGCATTGTTATAGTCGTTTCCCACTAAAACAATATCATCTACACGTTCCTGCCATTGAAAATTCAACAAAAAAGGCCGCCGACAAAGAATAGTTTAATTTTTTAACTACATTTTTGTAGATTTTTGTCGTCGGCGGAAAGATCTCGCGCGACGTTTGTGCGCCTTTAATACTTTAAACGAGTTTTTCTACAGAAAGGTCGCCAGGCGACCTTTTTCTTCAAAAGTATGTATGCACCTTTACAGCATATACGAGTATCTAGAAAAAAGAAACAAAAACATGACAAATTACACGGACTTAGCTCTCTTAATAAATAAAGAAATCGGTGAAGCCACTCTCTCGCCCATTATTGGCAATTCATGCCGCAAGTCAAACCACTTCTTTGCTTGCCATTTAGTCAAGTCTGTGCCAATAAAAACAGTTGAATCGTGCGGTTTCGCCTTCATGAAAAAACTTCTACACATAACAGCTAAATGCATCTTTATCATTTTGCCGTTTTATGCTTGCTTTTAGCGTTGAAGCGCAAATTGGCTGCGTAAAATTACAATTTCTGGCTTTATTATTAATTAAAGCGTGCTAAAGTGCATCTACTAGTGTGTTAGTGATTTGTTTATTTTTAACCCCTCCCTGGACTAAACCCCTGCAACCCTTATGTAGCTGGTTGGCAAATCTCCTTACTCCATTGCACTTTCCCGTCCCGGACCTGTTCCATTAGATGTACAGTATGGCGCAATTATTACAAAACTAACCCTTTATAAGCCGGCACAGTTGGTGTAGTTGTTTAGGCCGCAAAGCCACTGTGCACGTGGTCGTGCGTTCATCCACTCGGCGGGGCAAGTTTCTTTTCTTGCCGCAAAGAGTTGGTGGTCGGTACAAAGCCCAACCCAGGCCACCGAAAGCTGGTGACAGCGAGTAGGTAAATGGGAACCGACTGGAGCTGCCTAAGCACCTAAAGCTACAATAGCAACCACACGTGTTGGGACATACATTGTACGAGAACGGGGACAGCTAACACTGGGACCCGCCCAGACTGACACCGAGCATGTGTTTAGGCTAGTAGCGAAGGAAGGGCAGGATGTGGGTGTGCGTGATGGGTCCGCAGTGTGGCCTAACGCAGACTACGATGGCCCCGCCCGGACAATCCATCCATCCAACCCTTTATACAGTCAGGCACGTTTATGATACCGACACCGTATATGGTGCCACTAGCCTAGGTACGTAGGTACCGACACCATGTCCGTATCATAAACGGCGTTAAGTGCCTCACTGTAATACGATCGCGAAGTGTGGACGATAAAGTTTGAAAGACTTTGTGTTCCCTGCTTTCTATACAGATTTTTGTATTGGCCTTTCCATACATGTACTAGGGGGTTTGGGGGTTACCCCCTGCTGAAAAGGCCAAACCCCCCTCACCCCCCACACCCGAGACAGGTTAAGGGACCCCCCCGACCAGAAAGTACAAGTACTACACTAGGAGGTGGCTCCAGTATTAACAAACTGGCTCAGAAATAACTAATTTTTAGCCTAAAATTCGCTTGAAAAGCCTTTGGAAACCGAATTTGGCGTTTCCACTGCTGATATTTAAGAGAAATTTTGGAGCGTTCTGGAGCTTTTTGAAATTTTGGACATACATGTAACAGGTCATCCGCCGATGGGGGGAGGGGGGGTTGGGGGGGGGTCTGGCGCCGGCCGGGGGGGGGGTCTGAGCCAAAATTTTGGGGGAGGGGGGTGGGCACCAAAAAACGCTCAAAAATCGAAAAAATCGCAATTTTTCGGCTAAAAATTGCCAAAAATCGCTAATTTGGGCTGAAATACAGCTAAAAAGTGCTGTTTTGCAGGCGATTTTGGCAATTTTTGTGCGTGAAATTGTAAAAAATTGCAAAAATTTGCTCGAAAATTTACTTGCCAGAAAAATCGGAGGGGGGGGGTCGGTGAAATCGTCTCGGGGGGGGGGTCCCCATCCGGGGGGGGGGGTCTGGCCTATTTCGGGTGGGGGGCCGACCCCCCCCAGACCCCCCCCCTGTTACATGTATGATTTTGGACCCCCTCTGGGCGAAACCCCCCTCGACCCCCCCACCTGAGGAAAACCCCCTAGCCCCCTCCTCCAATGTAGAGATGGAGACCGCAAATGCGCCAACGCTCCGTGAGTAGAAGACCAACATACGAAAGAGACAAGCACAATTGAACTTGCTTATTGTTCTGTAGACACAACAACATCTATACCTAACCAAATCCCTTGCAAGTAGTTATCAGATAACAACGTACATAGCAGAAGAGCATGTGACACCCACTGCCATACAAAGTAATCACTGACTGGAAGGAACGATTAGGACTCGAATCTGCTTTCACTTTGCAGTACAATGCATTCAGTCGGACTGAGGTGAGAGTGGACTAGTTTCAACTGCGATCACTTCATTTGGGATCCTGCTTCCACTGGCATTCTCCTGGTCCCGACGATGATGTCCTTCCACTTCTTACCAATCAAAGAATGACATTTCTGTGCTGAATGCAGTGCCGAGTTTCTGCTCAATAACCTTTAATTCCTTTCTTGACAGCAGTCGCTTAGCACCAACTCGATGAATGTTTGTGACAGAAAGTTTTTTCAGACTGGCTGTTACAGGAGCGTTCAGCAGTATTTCAGGCAGTTCCTGCAGGTTTTTGGGGTTCAAGTAACAGCTATTCAACGTTAAACACTGTAGCTGCGTGCACTTTGCCACCATTTGAAATAGAAGCTCACTTGCACTGACACCTTCATTGTCGATGGTAGAGAATTGAAAGGAGAGCTGTTGCAGTAAGTGTTCTAGCTTATTCAACACTTGACACACTTCCAGAACATCGTCTTTAGTGAGATATAATAGTTTTAGTTGAATCAGATTTGGCAAACAGTGCAGCAACGTCCATCTTCGCTCTCCACTATTAAGGTACCAAGTCAATCTAGTGATGTTCGGCAGATGCAGGTGTTGACTCCAGTCGACTTTACCAAGACTGCTATACCATAGCTCCAATGTACTGTTAATCAGAGACAGAACAGCCTTTACACAGTCCACGTGATTGTCCAATTCTGCGTTAAAAATCTCAATTTTTGATTTTGTCGCTCCCATCACCAACGCTTTCAGAATGCAAAGTTGATGGAATTGATTGTTACAGTCGAACGAAATTTGAGTGCTTGAGGAAGCCCATTTGCTAAGCTCGTCTGATATTCGGATGCAGGGTAGCCACGGTAATGGCTTTAGTGTGTTGTGCAGGATCGATCCTTCTAAGTCGATTTGCTTAGTCTGATATTCTAACAAGTGATGCAGATAGACTTGAGACTCGGCCACCAACAAATAGGAGAAGACCGATTGATATTTATTGGTGATGGTCTTTAAGCTCCTGCTGAATAGGCGTCTTGTGCCTGCCCTTGTAGAGTAGTCCAGCCAATGTGCCAGGTGCCCAGCCGCAAAATACTCAACGAAGACCTGGTGCACAAACTGCCACTTCTCCCTCTCTTCTGCCCGTGCTCGGATCGAACTCTCTCCTCAGAATCAACAGACCAGTCTTTGCTGCTTCCTTCATCAGGGCATCCGTTTTTCTCTTTTCCATCTGGCTCAACTCTAGCGGCACAATTTTTGAGATGTCTGACCACCCTTCATTGTTTGTGAGCTCCTGGAATGCCAGCTGACCAATGTAGCCTTTCAACTCTGCTCTGTCCTCAATCACCAGCTTCTTCTCTTTGATACACCTTGAAACTGTGTGGTCTGTGAAGCATTTAAGCAAGATGTGGAGACAGGCCGGGTTGTGCGGGTCGAAGTCGGTTTCCTCTCTAGCCGCATGCAGAATACACAGCATTGCCAAGTGGAGAGGGGAGCTCCACAACTGGCCCACCTGCGTTATCCTCTTCAGTAACTCAAATCCCTCTCCATCTTCTCTCCAGCCCTGACGTTTCAGGAACTGCTGTTGAGCATCGGCTGTTGTCAGACCTTTTATGGACAGGTAGTGTGTGGCAGATGTTAGGTCGATTAGTCTGCTCATATGTGAGGGCCTGCTGGTAACCATCACTCTGAGAGAGGGTAGTCTTTTCCCAGAGATGATGTTATTGACCTCTTCACAGGACTGGTCGTATTCATCGAAGCCGTCCAGCAGTAGCAGACATTGCTCCGGCGAGGTATTGAACCGGTCCATCACCCAAGCCACACACTCCTGCAGGTGTAGGCCCAGAGCTCCAGTCAGTGTCTGTACCTTGCCACCGTTCAGGCTGGCCAGAGGTAAGAGAAACACAGTGCTAAAGGTTTCTTGAAGGTAATGGGTGTTGTCAGAAAAGTGATCAGCATTTTCCATGGCCCAATCAGATGTTATCTTGTTCAGAAAAGTGCTTTTCCCCACTCCTGGCTGCCCCTCTATGAGAATTCGGTTTCCAAGCTCTGTTGACATCAGTATGTCCTTGTGTTTCAGTTGCCCGGCTGACTGCTTAAAAACAGTGTACCAGTTAAATTTACTGCCGAATTTTACATAGACAAAATTTTCTACCTCCTCTTCCTCCTTCAAACTATTCAGTTTCTCTTTGAGTTGCTTATACTGTTGTTCATAGAAGTGGATTCGCTCTTCCAAAAAACGGACATTTTGACGTGTAGGCATGGGTTGCCGTTTTTGGTGGCGCTCGAAGTGCTCAGCTTGTTGTTCAAACAGCTTCTGCTGCTCTTCGAACCACTCGTTTTCTTCAGTCAGATTCGGCTGTTCTTCCGATTGCTTTGGCTGCGGCCGCTCACTCATAGCTGCAGCAAGTTCTCCAGTGCGAGCTTGAACTATCTCCGGCTTCACATAACAGTCGTGTATAGCTGTATTTGGCAATAGATGGTTCCAAGCCCTGTTAACATTTTCGGATCTCTGCCGCAAAAATGCTTTTAAAGCTTTCATCTTTCGACTATCGCTGCTTTCTCCAGACGTCTCTGCTTTCGCTAGAAGCACTAAAAGCTCAAATTAGAGCTCGTTTTGCGCCAAGAGAAGTCAATTTACCCTCTCCAAAACATTCGCCAAGCCCATCAGCTATTTTCTGAGTGCTCTGATCATTTCGCAAAGCGTCCAAAAGTTGAGCTAACGAACTGAGCCGAGCTTCCAGTAAGTACCACAGCTTCAATATGCGCTCTTGATCGTTTTTCTGAAAGTTAACAATTTTGCAGTAGCACACATGCTATTGACAATCAAGAAAATACCGCGTCAGCTTGTATAGTCTGCCAGTCGGTGGTCAAAATGACGTTAGAAGTCAGAAGTGCCACCACGATACACCATACCAGAGCAGCATTACTGCTAGCAAAGCGCTTCACTCGTTCGCTGGAGAAGACAGAGCGTTCTTCGGCACTAAGCGGCATTCTGTGGCACAATGTGAACTCAGATAAGCTAGCAAGAGTGGACTTGCCTTGGGCTTGGTGTACGCTCAGTTAACAGTGCCGATGCCTTGTGACTGCGCTTCCTTGTTATCAGAGGAAAGTCCGGCTGGAACGATCTAAACAAATAAAGATAAAGCAGAAGGAAGGTGCGCTTCAAACGTTAGTACGCAAGTGCGCTTGAAATATTTTGAACAAAAACTTTTTACTTTGGAATTTGAGCTTTCTAGGTTACTGCTAATTTAACCCTTCCAATTGCTTTCTTTCACCTGTGACGCCGACAAATTACTGTTGTTTGGTAATTGAACTTTCCGAATGTGTCTGTGTGTACACAACACAACAGTCCGGCCAATTTATCATTACATTATTAAATAAATGATTATGATTGAATAATGATTATATGATTCATTATTGTTTGTTCATTTAGCTGTACATATATTGTTGTGTAGTCTTATTAATCTGCTCTCTCCCAATACAATTCACTTTTCAGTAGTTACTTTGTACATAGCCTCTTAAACAGCCTACAGTTCAGATTTCATAGCATTTTCTCTAAACAGATCAAGACCTCTTTCTGTCCGGCCAAGTGATTGGTTGGACTTTTTCTTCTGACAACCTTACATTCGTGTTGATAAAGTTAAGAAGTTAAATACCGGCCTTGCTTTATCTCCTTCAAAGAGCACAAGGTCCGACAGCGACGAGGACTGACGTAAGGTGATGTCAAACTGCGGCGCGAATTCACGTGAATCACAGATGTGTGGTGGGGCTTTAGCTAATTACTAATCAAAGTGCAGTGCCGGCTGTGCTAATTACCGATGCTGACGGGAGATGGCGAATTAGCTCTAGGCTTATTTCCACTCTTTCATTGTCTTTTCATTGACAACGGCTCGCAAAGCACATTTTGCTAGTGACTGGCAGCCAGTTTGAACTACGTACTGTACTGTACGTAGTTCTTCAACAAGCGATTTTGCAAGATTTTTGGGCGATTTGACATTCCCGGGATAGGCGGGCTGCCCGGTGCATAATGTTCTCCCGGCGAACTGGAAAAACTCGCCGCCAGAATAGGTGCTCCATACAGGGTTCTATCTAAAATATTGACACCTTCTCACTGAATTTATTCGTTTCTCTTATTCTTGACAGAATTTTCCGTCCCCGTTTGAAAGCTGAGAAATTGATGTTTCGGAGAGCTAGCTTTTCTGACTATACCATAGATTTCTGAGTTGTCTAGAGTAGTATACCTCGGTATGCTGGGGGTGCAGTGACGTCACCTCTCCCAGCCGTCTCGAGATATGCCGCGCCGGCTCGAGACCCCGCCCCTTACGACTCCGCCCCTCGGGAGTCTCCGCCCCGCTCGGGAGTTTCTGTTTGAAACAGAAATTTTGGTGCAAAAGTCGGCGATCGAACCTGTAACCTTCAGCTCATGGGCCCAGCGGTCTTACCAACTGAGCCGACCTATTTTATACATAGCCCTTTTACAGCTACTAATCTAACCGACCGTGTAAGACCGCTGGGCCCATATGCTAAAGGTTTCTGGTTCGATCACCGACTTTTGCACCAAAATTTCTGTTTAAAACTCCCGAGGTGGCGGAGACTCCCGAGGGGTGGAGTCGAAAGGGGCGGGGTCTCGAGCGGGCGCGGCTTATCTCGAGACAGCTGGGAGAGTTGACGTCACTGCACCCCACCATGCCGGGGTATACTACTGTCTAGAAAACTGTTTTTTACTGTTCCAGAGAGATACAGTAAACTTGGTGTAAATTTTGTTTTTCCTCCTGTTTCACATAAAAAAATCAAAACTATCGCGAAATCGATATCGAAATTGGAAAAAAGGTCGATTATCGACATACAGTCATATCTGTAACCCTACTAAAAACGATATTTGACTTTCGCTAAGGTCACACCATACTGTATACCCTTTATCTGGTAGGCTCAAGAGTTTAAGTTTAGGTTTTATTTAGGTTTATCTAAGTGATATGGGCGGGGCTAGGCCAATTGTCCGACTATACACCCTGCCCAAACAAACAGACCTGTCAGAATCTTAAGGTGCACTCATATTCGTGTAGAAAAAGATGGCCAGGCGACTTTTGTGTAGAAAAACTGTCGCTCCATTTAGATAAAAATGTTCTGCTCGCTCAACAGACATTTTTGCGAGCTTCTGCCAAATTTTCCGCCGGTTGAGCGCTTTCCTGCATTGTTAAAGTCGTTTCGCACTAAAAAATGTCATTTACACATTCCTGCCATTGAAAATTCAACATAAAAAAGGCCGGCCACAAAGAATAGTTCATTTTTTAAACTACATTTTTGTAGATTTTGTCGCCGGCAGAAAGATCTGGCGCGGCGTTTGGGCGCGTTTCATACTTTAAACGAGTTTTTCCACAGAAAGGTCGCCAGGCGACCTTTTTCTACAAAAGTATGAATGCACCTTTACACCATGCACGAGTATCTAGAAAAAAGAAACAAAAACATAACAAATTACGTGGACTTGGCTCTCTTAATGGTGACTGCCCTATAATAAATAAAGAAATAGGTGAAGCCACTCTCACTAATTATTCGCAATTCATGCCGCAGGTCAAACCACTTCTTTGCTTGCCATTTAGTCAAGTCTGTGCCAATAAAAACCGAATAGTGCGGTTTCGCCTTCATGAAAAAACTTCTGCACATAACATAACAGCTAAAGGCATCTTGATCATTTTGCCGTTTTATGCTTGCTTTTACCGTTGAAGCGCAAATTGGCTGCGTAAAATTACAATTTCCAACTTTACTATTAATTAAAACGTGCTAAAGTGCATCTACTGGTGTTTCGGCCTTGCACCCCTTACGTACCTAGTTGGCAAATCTCCTTACTCCATTGCACCTTCCTGTCCCGGACCTGTTCCATTAGATGTATGCCGCAATTATTCCAAAACTAACCCTTTATACAGTCAGGCACTTAACGCCGTTTATGGTACCGACACCTTATGTGGTGTCACTAGCCTAGGTACCGGTATCATATATGGTGTCGCTACCATACATATACATGCAACAGGTCATCCGCCGGCCGCGGGAGGGGATCTGAGCTGAGCCCAAATTTTGGGAGGGGGCTGACTTTGTGTTCCCTCTTTCTATACAGATTTGTATCATTGGAGAGTGCAAATGCGCCAACGCTCCGTTAGCAGAAGAACTACATACGAAAGAGAGAAACACAATTGTACTTGCTTATTGTTCTGTAGACACAACAACATCTATGCTGAAACAATGACCGAACAGGTTAGACGAGTGTTATATACAGTGCAAATCTTTCAATACCTAACCAAATCCCTTGCAAGTAGTTATCAGATAACAACGTAGAGAAGAGCATGTGACACCCTTGCCGTACAAAGTGGTCACCGACTGGAAGGAAGGATTCGGACTCGAATCTGCTTTCACTTTGCAGTAGAATGCAATCGGTCGGATTGCGGTGAGAGTGGATTCGTTTCAACTGCCATCACTTCATTTGGGACCCTGCTTCCACTGGCATTCTCCCGACGACTATGTCCGTCCAATTCTTACAAATAAGAGAATGATATATCTGTGCTGAATGCAGTGCTCAGTTTCTGCTCAATGGCCTTCAATTCCTCTCTTGACAGTTTCACATCACCAACTTGAGATACGTATTGAAACGGAGTTGAGAGTCTTTACTAGTAGTTCTTGGATACAACACAACACACACACACGCGCACTCACTGAATCATACACAACAACCGCACAGGAAGGAACACACAACAACACTCACAAGCTATCAAACTCTTCATCATATACCTGACACAAAGTTTTTTCAGATTGGCTGCTACAGGAGCGTTCAGCAGTATTTCAGGCAGTTCCTGCAGGTTTCTGGGGTTCAACTTACAGCAATCCAACTTTAAATCCTGTAGCTGCGTGCACTTGGCCACCGTTTGAAAGAGAAGCTCGCTTGCACTGACATCTTTATTGTCGATAGTAGAGAATTGAAAGGAGAGCTGTTTCAGTAAATGTTTTAGCTTGTTCAACACTTGACACACTTCCAGAACATCATCCCCATTGAGACCTTGTAGTTCTAGTTGAGTCAGATTTGGCAAACAGTGCAGCAACGTGCATCTTCGCTCACCACTATTATAACACCAAGTCAATCTAGTAATGTTCAGCAGATGCAGGTGTTGACTCCAGTCGACTTTACCAAGATTGCTATGACACAGCTCCAAAGTACCGCTAATCAGTGACAGAACAGCCTTTACACAGCCCACGTGATTGTCCAATTCTGCCCTCCAAATCTTAATTCTTGATTTTGTCGCTCCTGTCATAAACTTTTTCAGGATGCAGAGTTGGTGGAATTGATTGTTACAGTGAAACGAAATTAGAGTGCTTGAGGAAGCCCACTTGCTAAGCTCGTCTGATATTTGGATGCAGGGTAGCCACGGTAACGGCTTTCCCATGTTGTTCATGCTTGAGTTTCTTAAGTCGAATTCGAATTGCTTAGTCTGATATTTTAACAAGTGATGCAGATAGACTTGAGACTCGGCCGCCAACAAATAGGAGAAGACCGATCGATATTCATTGGTGACACTCTTGAAGCTACTGCTGAATAGCCCAACTGTGTGTGCCCTTCTAGAGTAGCCCAGACAACGTACCAGGTGCCTAGCCAATAGCCCCACTATGCCTGCCCTTTTAGAGTTGTCCAGCCAACATGCCAGGTGCCCAGCCGCAAAATACTCAACGAATACTTGGTGCGCAAACTGCCACTTCTCCCTCTCTTCGCCTGTGCTCGGATCGAACTCTCTCCTCAGAATCAACAGACCAGTCTTTGCTGCTTCCTTCATCAGGGAATCCCTTTTTCCTTTTTCCATCTGGCTCAACTCCAGCGGCACAATTTTTGAGATGTCTGACCACACTTTATTGTTTGTGAGCTCCTGGAATGCCAGCTGACCAATGTGGCCCATCAACTCTGCTCTGTCCTCAATCACCAGCTTCTTCTCTCTGATGCACCTTGAAATGGTATGCTCTGTGAAGCTTTTGAGCAAAACGTAAAGACAGTCTGGATTATGTGGGTCTAATGTTGTCTTGTTTTTAGCTGCGTGCAGGACACAGAGCATTGCCAAGTGGAGAGGGGAGCTCCACAACTGGCCCACCTGCGTTATCCTCTTCAGTAACTCAAATCCTTCTCCATCTTCTCTCCAGCCCTGCCGTTTCAGGAACTGCTCTTGAGCTTCAGCTGTTGTCAGACCTTTTATGGAGACATAGTGTGTGGCAGATGTTAGGCGGACCAGTCTGCTCACATGTGACGGTCTGCTGGTAACCATCACTCTGAGCGAGGGCAGCCTTTTTCCAGAGATGATGTTATTGACCTCTTTACAGGACTGGTCGTACTCGTCGAAGCCGTCCAGCAGTAGCAGACATTGCTCCGGCCATTTATTGAACTGGCCCAGCACCCAATCCACACACTCCTGCAGGTGTAGACCCACAGCTTTCTTCAGTGTCTGTACCTTGCCACCATTCAGGCTGGCCAGTGACAAGAGAAACACCGCACCAAATGTTTGTTGAAGGAAACAGCTGTCAGCTGAGCAGTGAACTGCTTTTTCGCTCGCCCAATCAGAAGCCATCTTGTTCAGGAAGGTAGTTTTCCCAACACCTGGATTTCCCTCTATGAGAATTCGGCTTCGAAGTTGACTTGCTGTTAGTATGTCTTTGAGTGATAGGTTCTTCTTGGCAATAGATGACTCCAAGCTCTGGATACGTTTTGACACCTTTGTAGGAGAAAATCCTTCAAAGTCTTCGCCTCCCGAATGTCGCTGTTGTCCCTGGAGGTCTCTACTTTCACTAGACCCGGGCTGGCCTGTGCCTGGTCTTTGCTTGATGTTGCTTTGGACGCTTCTTTCTTTCTTAAATAAACTTCTGAAACTTCTAGAACAAAACAATAAAATTTCGTTCTTTTGTGCGAAGAGAAGTCAGTTCACCGTTTGCAAAAAGATCGCTGAGGTCTTCAGCGATTTTCCGAGTGTCCTCATCCCCTCGCAAAGCGTCCAGGAGTTCGGCTAATGAACTTAGCCGAGCTTCCAGTACATTCCACAGCTTCAATATACAGTCTAGATTATTTTTCTGAAAATTGACACAATATTTCGCACAAATTATTATTAAATAAGAAATACAGCTTCAGTCTCGATTGTCTCCCAGTCAGTGGTCTCAATGACCTTTGCAACTATCAGCGCATTTTTTATCTGCAAGACCAGAGGTGCCACAATTCTGACATAACGCATCACACGCTCGCTAGAGAAGACAGAACGTTCTTGCTCACTTAGCGGCATCCTGTCACACAGAATTAGGCTTGGTCTACGCTCAGTTAGCAGTGCCGATGCCTTGTGACTGCCTTTGTTTGTTATCGGAGAAAAGCCCGGCTAGAACGATCTAAACAAATAATGATTAAGCAGAAGAAAGGTGCGCTTCAAACGCTACGCATGTACGCAAGTGTACTCTATATATTTTGCACAAAAACTTTTACTTTGCAATTTGAGGTTTCTAAATTTCTGCTAAGTTAACTCTTCCAACTGGTTTCTTTCACCTGTGACGCCGACTGGTATTTGGTAATTGGATTTTCCGAATGTGTATGTGTATGTGTATGATACATTCATTGTGAAATTTGCATCATAGTTTGTGTATCCACATTCACTAAAACAATGAGTATTTTTGTGTATATTTGTGTATGTGTAATACATAAATTACAATTTTTTTGGTTTTTCGACGCCCTTGTCATCGGTTGTCATCATTTTCCACCCCCCCCCCTCTAAAAGCAAAAATATGACATCACTTTTTCCAACTCCCCAATTCGAAAAAATGCCTCCATTCAAATGAATGAGCAAGTTTTGTTTCGGACAATAGTTTTTAGATTCTTCCAGGAATTTGAGGTGCGTTTTTTACGGTTTTTTCGTTTTTTTCGAAAAAAAAACGGTTTTTTTTCCTAGGTAATGGTAGGAAAAAAACATAAACTGCGAAAAAAACTCAAGCTAAAATAGCTAATTTATTGTCATTTTTTCAGTTAAAAATGGACTTTTGAGATGTATATTAGGCTACACTGACTCAAAATTAGTGATGTAAAATTATGGAATTTCAATTTCAATTCAATTACAATTAAATTATGGGCTAAGTTTTTAATTTCAATAAAACTAAATTAAATTAATTGAAATAGTTTTCCATTATTTTCAATTACAATTATATTTTCATTTAAATTATTGAACCTCAGAAAATTTCAATTATGCATTTTTTTCGATTATTTTTTCAATTTTTTAAAAATTGTTGTATTTTGCTGTTAAAAGACAGTGACAGTGACCCAGGACTTAGAAAAATGTCCATGTAAAAGCTTAAGGACACGTGGTTAGCCTGCTGCCCAACCGGCCTAAAAGTCCGGCCGAAACTGGACCCCCAAGGCGATTTTTCAACCCTCTCCGATTTTTGAGCAAGTAATTTTTCATAATTTCATACAACAAAATTAACAAAATCGCTAGTAACTGTTTAGCTGTACAGTATATGAGCCCGACTTAGCGCTTTTACGATTTTTATCAGCGTTTCAGTACCTACCCCACTCCCTCGGAATTTGGGGCGCCAAATACCTCCTTTTAGCTTTGAAGAGCAAATTGGCTACGTGAAATTACAATTTCTGGGTTTATTATTAATTAAAGCATGCTAAAGTGCATCTACTGGAGGTGTCCTCCCGCGGCCCGGATCTGTTCTATTAGATGAATGCGGCAATTATTACAAAACAAACCCTTTATACGAACGCTAATTGTGGACGATAAAGTTTGAAAGACTTTGTGTTCCTTGTTTCTATACAGATTTGTATTGGCCTTTGACTCTACAATGTAGAGATGAAGAGCGCAAATGCGCCAACGCTTCGTTAACAGAAGAGCAACATACGAAAGACACAAACACAATTGTACTTGCTTATTGTTCTGAAGACACAACAACTTCTATACCTAACCAAATCACTTGCAAGCAGGGATGCCTACCATACCAAAATTGTACTAGTACTAAAATCAAACTTTGAATTTAGTACTAGTACCATACCAAACCAAATTCAAAACAGCTCCTTCTATACTATACCATACCATACCAAAATCAAACGCCTTTACCAGATAATTTTAGTACTAGAATTTTGATTTGGCGCTTTCATTTTAGTACTAGCTTGTTGGCAGTATTTATAACACTTTTCAAATGCGGCAAAATGTATTCCCAATCCTTTCTGCATGTTTTGATTCGAAAAAGCTAAAGAAAGGTGGATTGAGCATAATTTCCAAAGGCTTCTATGACATTATCACAGCAAACTACCACTACTGTACCAAATTCATACCAAAATCATACCAACCAAATTCAAACTGAATTAGCTAGTACTATACCATACCATATCGAATTCAAATAGCCAAATTTATACTATACCATACCATATCAAATTCAAAGTTTGAATTTGGTAGGCATCAATGCTTGCGGCAAGTTATTATCAGAGATTTTTGTGCTGAATGCAGTGCTGAGTTTCTGCTCAATGGCCTTTAATTTCTCTCTTGTTACCCGGAACACTAACCTATCATAATCTGGTAGAAAAATTTTTGTGATAGAAAGGGTTTTCAGACTGGCTGCTACAGGAGCCTTCAGCAGTCTTTCAGGCAGATCCCGTAGGTACACGGGGTCCAAGCAACAGCTATCCAACGTTAAAGACTGTAGCTGCGTGCACTTTGCCACCGTTCGAAAGAGAAGCCCATTTCCACAGACATCTTCATAATCGATGGGAAAGAATTGAAAGGAGAGCTGTTGCAGAGTGTTGATCAAGCTGCTCTGCCCTATAGCTTCTGACAGTCTCATCGTTCCAACCAGACCAACTGAGCAACTTCTGAGCTTTAGAACCCGTAAGTGTTTTAGCTTATTCAACACTTGACACACTTCCAGAACATCCTCCTCACGGAGATCTTCTAGTTCTAGTTGAGTCAGATTTGGCAAACAGTGCAGCAATGTCAATCTTCGCTTACCCCTATTTAAGTACCAAATCAATCTAGTGATGTTCGGCAGATGCAGGTGTTGACTCCAGTCCACTTTACCAAGATTGCTCTCCCGTAGCTCCAAAGTACCGTTAATCAGTGACAGAACAGCCTTTACACAGTCCACGTGATTGTCCAATTCTCCGTTCTCAATCTCAATTCTTGATTTTGTCGCTCCCATCATCAACTCTTTCAGGATGCAGAGCTGGTGGAATTGATGGCCACCGTCGAACCGAATGGCAGTGCTTGAGGAAGCCCACTTGCTAAGCTCGTCTGATATTTGGGTGCAGGGCAGCCACGGTAATGGCTTTAACATGTTAGACATTATATATGCGCATGAGCTGAATTGATTAGTCTGATATTCTAACAAGTGGTGCAGATAGACTTGAGACTCGGCTGCCAACAAATAGGAGAAGACCGATCGATATTTATTGGTGATACTCTCGAAGCTACCGCTGAATAGCTCTTCTATGTCTGCGCTTGTAGAGTAGTCCAGCCAACGTGCCAGGTGCCCAGCCGCAAAATACTCAACGAAAACTTGGTGCACAAACTGCCACTTCTCCCTTTCTTCGCCCGTGCTCGGATCGAACTCTCTCCTCAGAATCAACAGACCAGTCTTTGCTGCTTCCTCCATCAGGGCATCCGTTTTTCTCCTTTCCATCTGGCTCAACTCTAGCGGCACAATTTTTGAGATGTCTGACCACACTTCATTGTTTGTGAACTCCAGGAACGCCAGCTGACCAATGTAGCCTATCAACTCTGCTCTGTCCTCAATCACCAGCTTCTTCTCTTTGATACACCTTGAAATGGTGTGGTCTGTGAAGCATTTGAGCAAGATGTGAAGGCAGGCCGGATTATGTGGGTCTAATATGGTCTTGTTTTTTGCTGCGCGCAGCACACAGAGCATTGCCAAGTGCAGAGGGGAGCTCCACAACTCACCCATCTGCGTTATCCTCTTCAATAGTTCAAATCCCTCTCCATCTTCTCTCAAACCCTGCCGTTCCAGGAACTGCTGTTGAGCCTCAGCTGTCGTCAGACCCTTTATGGAGATATAGTGTGTGGCCGACGTTTGGTCGATTAGGGTGCGCATATCTGATGGTCTGCTGCTGACGATCACTCTGAGCGAGGGCAGTCTTTTTCCAGAGATGATGTCATTGATCTCTTCACAAGACCGGTCATACTCGTCAAAGCCATCCATCAGCAGCAGACAGTTCTCCGGTGACGTGTTGAACCTATCCAACACCCAATCTACACAGTCCTGCAGGTGTAGACGGATAGCTCCAGCCAGTGTCTGCACCTTCCCACCGTTCAGACTGGCCAGTGACAAGAGAAACACGGTGCCAAATGTTTCCTGAAGGAAACAGCTGTCAGCTGAGCAGTGGACTGCTTTTTCGCTCGCCCAATCAGAAGCCACTTTGTTCAGGAAGGTAGTTTTTCCAACACCTGGCTTTCCCTCTATGAGTATTCGGCTTCGAAGTTGACTTGCTGTTAGTATGTCTTTGAGTGATAGGTTGCTTGTACTGTGGGAAACATATATGTTTTATGTATATGTTTTAAAACATAAATATGTTTGTTTTTGGGAAAACATATATGTTTATGTTTCTCAATATGTTTGCATGTCAAATATGTTTTGTATTTATATGTTTTGAGGCCAATATGTTTCTGGAAACATATACATATTTTTGCTATAGGAATTCGTGATTTCAAGACTTTTGGTTGCTGTTTGACAGTAAACTTTTCCAAAATTTGACTTTCACTTAAACTTATTCATTCAATCTGAGTATGCTATCTACATACTAAATTGTGCAAACCGTTTTAAACAGGAAATTCAGAATCTCAAGTTTGAATTATCGAAAATTAAGACAAAATATAAGTGAATAAGCTGCTTTTACACAAATATGTTTTATGTTTAAAAATATGTGCATATTCAATTTTCAGAAACATATAACTATATGTGATATTTATATGT
This sequence comes from Sabatieria punctata, assembly GCA_030248155.1. Taxonomy (NCBI): domain Eukaryota; kingdom Metazoa; phylum Nematoda; class Chromadorea; order Araeolaimida; family Comesomatidae; genus Sabatieria; species Sabatieria punctata. Next base: position 74,017 of record JASANB010000907.1, on the reverse strand, counting down.
TTGATTGGCGAAAAACATATATGTATAGTTATATTAATATGTTTTAAAAATTTCGATATTTTCCCACTGTAGTTGCTTGTTTCTTTCGTTTCCTGTTTTGACACAACGCCCATTATCATGCCTCCCAAGAACTGTGCGACATCCCCCATTACTTCTTTAAACCATGACCAATCTTCCATAATTCCTTCTTTGAACCCTTGTTCGGACTGCTTACCGAATTCTGTTTTCAACTCTTTTGTCTGATCAGTTGCAGCTTCAGGTTGGTGAATATGAGTTTGAACGATTTCTGGCTGCACATAACACTCTTGCAAGTCAACGTTTGGCAATAGATGACTCCAAGCTCTGGATACGTTTTGACACCTTTGTAGGAGAAAATTCTTCAACGTCTTCGCCTGCCCACTGTCATTGTTCTTTCTGGAGGTCGGTACTTTCACTAGAACAAAAAACAGTAAAAATTTCGTTCTTTTGTACAAAAAGAAGTCAGTTCACCGTTTGCTAAATGATCCCTGAGCTCTTGAGCGATTTGCCGAGTGTTCTCATCGTTTCGCAAAGCGTCCAAGAGTTGGGCTAATGAACTGAGTCTAGCTTCCAGTACATTCCACAGCTTCAATATACGGTCCACATTATTTTTCTGAAAATTGAAACAATATTTCGCACAAATAAAATAGCAATGATGTTTTAAAATGAGAAATACCGCTTCGGTCTCGATTGTCTCCCAGTCAGTGGTCTCAATGACATTTGCAACTATCAGCGCATTTACGATGTGCAAGACCAGAGGTGCCACACTTCTGAGATAGCGCTTCACACGTTCGCTAGAGAAGACAGAACGTTCTTGCTCACTTAGCGGCATTCTCTCGCACAGAATTAGGCTTGGTCTACGCTCAGTTAACAGTGCCGATGCCTTGTGACTGCGCTTCCTTGTTATCAGAGGAAAGTCCGGCTGGAACGATCTAAACAAATAAAGATAAGCAGAAGAAAGGTGCGCTTCAAACGCTAGTACGCATGTACGCAAGTGCACTTGAAATATTTTGCACAAAAACTTTTACTTTGAAATTTGAACTTTCTAGGTTACTGCTAAGTTAGCTCTTCCTACTGCTTTCTTTCACCTGCGACGCCGACAAATTACCGTTGTTTGGTAATTGGATTTTCCGAATGTGTAGGTGTATGCACAACACAACAATCCGGACAAATTACATGATTAAATAAATGATTATGATTGAATAATGATTATATCATTCATTATTGTTTGTTCATTTGCTGTTAAATATATTGTTGTGTAGTCTACTGATCTGCTCTCTCCCAATACAATTCCCTTTTCAGTACCTACATTGTACGTAGCCTCTTAAACAGCCTACAGTTCAGATTTCATAGCATTTTCTCTAAACAGATCAAGACCTCTTTCTGTCCGGCCAAGTGATTGGTTGGACTTTTTCTTCTGACAACCTTACATTGGTGTTGATAAAGTCAAGAAGTTAAATACCGTCTTGCTTTATCTCCTTCAAAGGGCACAAGCTCCGACAGCGACGAGGACTGACGTAAGATGATGTCAAACTGCAGCACAAATTCACGTGAATCGCAGATGTGTGGTGGGGCTTTAGCTAATTACTAATCAAAGTGCAGTGCCGGCTGTGCTAATTACCGATGCTGACGGGAGATGGCGAATTTGCTCTAGGCTTATTTCCACTCTTTCGTTGTCTTTTGATTCACAACGGCTCGCACCGCACATTTTGCTACTGACTGGCAGCCAGTTTGAACTTGGCGCTCGCTTGGTGGAAGTGGTGTGAAAGGAAGAAACGGTAAGCGGTGTAAAAATTGAACTTTTTATGGAAAGTAAAGTAAACTATTATTTAAATAAAACAATAATTACTATCAGGTCAGGAGGACTCAGTGAAATTGAATATAAGCACAGATATTTCTGTATTTCTTGTTGAAACAACAACACTACCTACCTATTGCAATTTCCTTTTAGCTTGTCGTTTTTAGTTGTCAATGGTCTTTTTTGTATAGATAGGTCATTAATTCAATTTTCAATTGGGCAATGAGTAACTAGAGCAAGAAGGAGCCGCCAATTTCGTTCGAATGTTGTTGGTTAGGAGCTATTCTGGCAAAACTGACTTTTAGGGGTCCCTAACAAAAAGTCAATTTTATCTACCGTATTCAGTTGACTCCTAAGCCTAAGCCTGAACCTAAGCCTAAGCCTAAGCAAGAAAGTGATTAATTAATATAGTATAGTGTAGGGACTTATAAGGAGGGACCCCTAAAAGTCAGTTAAGCCGCTATTCTTACTTAGAGATAGAGATGCAAGCGCAAAGAAAAATACCGGATACCGACCGAATACAGAATAATAAGATTAATAATTTTCCAGATCATCGGATCCCGGAACCGGATCATACATGTAACAGGTCCCGGCTGCGTGCCTAAAAGGGGAGGCGCGGGGCTTTCCGTCAGGTGGGGGGGGGTCGAGAGGGAGTTTCGCCAATTCTGAAAAAGCTTTAATTGGCTATATTTTCCAGATAATCGGCTGCAGTAAGTCCGAAAACCGGTTTAATCTTTCTTGAAAACCAAGAATCTGCATGAAAAAAAGAGAAAAATCAGCGTTCGAATATGCGAGTCTTGGCTTTAGCTAACGTATCAGGTATCCAAAATACAATCTAATCCAAAGATAGTGTTTTGTAGCTAAAAAGTGCCCGATTATCCGGTTTATACCGTATAATATCGGTTTATGGTTGCTCTACTCTGTAACATACATGGGCCGGAAAAATGGGTTGGCGGCAGTCAAAACATACATGGGCTGGGGGTTGCCCCCTCAGTGCCAATAGCCCCTCGGTCGTTTATACCTTCTCGTCGTCAGGCGCCACCCCCGGCCCCCTTCGAAAATCCCGCTACCTTTTTTGGGAAAGCAAAAACAATTCGGTCACAGCCCCCTCGGCGGTTCATACTCCCCTCCAAAAATCCGACTATCTTTTCTGGGAGTGTTTTTGTACTCTGCAACCCCCGCAGGTGGCGTAGTGGTTTAGGGCGCAAAGCCACTGTGCGCGACGTCGTGCGCTCATCCACTCGGCTCGGCGGGGTAAGTTTCTTGCCGCAAAGAGGTTGGTCGTCGGCACAAAGCTCCATCCAGGTCATCGAAAGCTGGTGACAGGGAGTAGGTAAATGGGAACCGACTGTATCTGCCTAAGCACCGAAAGCGCTCCCTAAACCATGTTTGTGTTGGAGAAAAAGATCAACGACGTCAGGGCTGTCTGAGAGACCAGCAATAAGGCCTATACCGGTTTAGTGCCACTGGCCGGGCGGCCGTTGGGAGCTGACAGACAGCACCATGATGTCACCAGGCCAGGCGCTCTCTTGGCAAAACTGGCACCCAACAGCACGGCTAGGAGTGGCTTGGCAGTGAAAGAAGGGCACAGCGTCAGAGGTGACGATTTCAGGGGTCTCGAAATGGACAGTGCAGGTCGTACATTTATACACCCCCGTCACATCGGATCGGATCGACCCCCCCCGCCGAAAAGCCATACCCTCATCCATTTTTTCCGGCCCATGTATGAGTCAAAATCGGAAAATTTGGGGATGACCCTGCCGGTTTGGGGGGTCGCGGTAATTTTGGTGGTGGGTCCAGGAAAAAATATCTGGTTCAAGTGGTTGCGGACTGCGGTGGTGTGGTTTGGGGTGAGTCGAGCCCATACATGTAACAGCTCCGGGCCGACCTGGGGGGAGGGGGGTTTTCCTCAGGTGGAGGGTCGAGGGGGGTTTCGCCCAGTTGGGGGGTCCCAAATTTCGAAAAGCTCCAAAACGCCTAGAAATGCGTTTTTAGCACCTTTTTTTCAGTAAGGACTATTTTAAGCTGCCAAATAGTGTCTGAAAGCTAAAAACAAGCAAAAAATGACAAAAAGAGCTTCCAAAAACACCGATTTTTCTTAAATATCAGCAGTGGAAACGCCATATTCGGTTTCCAAAGGCTTTTCAAGTGAATTTTGGGCTAAAAATTAGTGATTTCTGACCCTGTTTGTTAATACTGGAGCCACTACTAGTACTTGTATTTTTTGGTCGGGGGAGGGGTCCCCTTAACCTGTCTCCGGGGTTGGTGAGGGGGGTTGGCCTTTCCTGCAGGGGGGTAACCCCCCAACCCCCCTAGTACATGCCGGAAAAGTCCGGAGGGGTTCTGGAGATCTCGGGGCTTCCGGGAAAAAGTCGAAAAAACGCCTATTTTCACTTAAATAATGGGTGGTTGGGGAGGGAGTATGGTCGATCGGGAGCCGTTCATGTGGGCGTGCACGTTTGGGCGTCTATCAAAATTTTTTTTATATATAATGTAGGAAACTATTTAGGCCTCAAGGCAGTCCCTGCCTACCTTGTTTGTGGCCAATCTACCAAAAACAAACCATATAGTGTTAGCCAAAAAAGACCGCCTGGCATACATGTACTAGGGGGGTTTGGGGGGGGGTTCACCCCCCCAGCTGGAAAGGCCAACCCCCCCACACCCCCCCCCCCCCCCCCGAGACAGGTTAAGGGACCCTCCGACCAAAAAATACAAGTGGTGGTAGTGGCTCCAGAATTAACAAACTGGGTCAGAAATAACTAGTTTTTAGCCTAAAATTCACTTGAAAAGCCTTTGGAAACGGAATTTGGCGTTTTCACTGCTGATATTTAAGAAAAATCGGTGTTTTTGGAAGTTCTTTTTGTCATTTTTTGCTTGTTTTTAGCTTTAAAACGCTATTTGGCAGCTTAAAATAGCGATTTTTAGCGTCCTTACCACAAAAAACGTGCTAAAAACGCATTTCTAGGCGTTTTGGAGCTTTTTGAAATTTGGGACCCCCCACCTGGGCGAAACCCCCCCTCGACCCCCCACCTGAGGAAAAACCCCCCCTACCCCCCTCCCCCCAGGTCGGCCCGGAGCTGTTACATGTATGCCGCCTGGCCATTTTTCGAGTTTTCCGAATTTCAAATGGCCGCCATTCCATCAATTTTCAACCGAATGAAAATATTTTTTGGCACGTTTATAATTATTTGTTTTGGCCAAGTCCTAGCCTGCTAGGCTTCTGTAGCTGGAGCTATGCCCTTCCGAAATGAAGTGACCCGAATTTTCAGACGACAAATTTGAACGTAAATATCTCACGAACCTTAATTGGATCTTTCCCAAATTTTGCAGAGTTATCCAATCTTTATATGAGCTTAAGAACCTGAAGAGGTCAGCTTTCTAATTCAACCGGTTAAAATCTGGCCGATTTTTAGTTTCAGTCAAGGTGAAAAATTAGCATTCTCAAAAATGAGAGTGTTATCCCTTGCACAGACAGAAGGTTTATACGAACTAGTGGGGTCGTGGATGACAATCGTCTCAACTAAGCCAACACATTGAACTCCTAAATTAGGCCATATACAGGGTGTCTCAAAAAAATGATCACATTTCTTTTTACTGCCATTTCCGCAAATTTTGACCAAATAGGCTGAAATTTGGACCATAGGTGCCCAAATTCGTGCAATTTTATGTGTTAAAGTTTGGTGCACTAGGCTTGACTCATTCCCGAGAAATTTCAAAAAAAGTGAAATTTGTAAAATCAATAGTGAAAGCCGGTCACCGAAAAAATGATCACATTTCTTTTCACTGCGATTTCCGCAAATTTTGACCAAATAGGCTGAAATTTGGACCATATGTGCCCAAACTCGGGCAATTTTATGTGTTAAAATTTGGTGCACTAGGCTTGACCAATTCTGGAGAAATTTCAAAAAAAGTGAAATTTGGTAATTTCAATACCAAAAGCCGGTCACCGAAAAAACGTTACATTACATTATCGCCTAAGCTCTAACGATAGCGTTGGAGTTCATGCGTCAACTTTTTACACACGAATTACCCTGAACTTCTGCGTTTACACTCCAAATTTCATCCAATTCCGTCAAAAATTAGAAAAGATACAGGAAAAGGAAATGTTTCCATTTTTCGGTGACCGACTTTCACAATTGAAATTACCAAATTTCACTTTTTTCGAAATTTCTCGGGATTGAGTCAAGCCTAGTGCACCAAACTTTGACACATAAAATTGCCCGACTTTTGACACCTATGGTTCAAATTTCAGCCTATTTGGTCAAAATTTACGGAAATGGCAGTAAAACGAAATGTGATCATTTTTTTTGAGACACCCTGTAGTACCGTGCTTTATGTTTAAAGGCCAGGCGGTTTTTTTATGTCCAACACTGTACATAGAGAAGAGGTCAATGCTGACTCCCATAATTTTCTCTGCTCTCCGCCCGTAGGCAAAGTATGGAGCAGCATAATTACATAATTAAGACAAACTCTGCCCCCTTTACCAACCTTACCAGTAGAGTAGGCACCAGTCTGAGCCTTTTAAGCGCTAGTTGTTGCCGTGAATATCTGGAGCAAATGAGAATTATCTTTTTGAGATTTCATCCATTTTTACTAAAAATTTTCGACAGACGCCCAAATGAATGCACACACAAACGAGACACGCCCAAATGAACCCAACCTGGTCGACCGAGGGGTGGTATTGGCCGGCGAGGGGAGGGGGTAAACCTCACCCTAAAACTCCCACCCGCGGCCCGTGACAACCCCGGCGGCCCATGTAATGGTTCCTAAATTGAAGTGCCTAATATTCTGCAAAAAACGACGCCTATAGATTTACGTAGCAGGCAGCTGAACTTCGTGGAACCGACCATGCCCTATTCATCATCGAATTATCTTCTTAAAACACTGTGCTGAAAAGGTCGAAAAACGTCGGGAGGGGTAGAGGTACAAAATTTTGAATTTTTTAGATTGTAGTTTATTTGCGACCCCATATATGGTGAGTAACCTACAAACCCCCTAGTATGGTTTTTCTAGTACTGTTCGTACTGTACTGCCCAATATTCTACTTCTTGTATAAGAAGTTTTTTCGAAGCAATCGAATTAGTATAAAGAGATCACATTATTTATTGTTAACCGTTTTACGCTTGTCCACAATAACGCTTGGTTGTACAATAGTAAAAGGCAGTAGTACCGGCAGTGTGTTTGCTCCTGACTCAGCGCAGCCATTGTTCCGGTTTGTTTATGAAGTGGCTAATCTCTAGCAAAACCAGGCGCCCCGTCACTTTATTTACTTTCCGTCGCTTCCTGGCTCTCTGCCTGCCCTGGCTAGCCCAGACACCGATGCTTTTGGTTTAAAAATGCTATAGAATACGGTTGACTGCAGATTCGATCGAAATCCTGATGGATGGGTCGAAGAAACGAAAGTTGTAGTGCCTTCCAGTCTTTATTTTCGACTTGGGCCGGTCAGCGCTAGTCAGCTCAAGCGATAACTGCTGTCGTCTAATGATGTGATAGTTAACGAGGAACACTATGGGTGGTCATCTTCTCAATTTGCTGCTTGTTTGTCTCAGTGAGTTCTTGTCTTGCGTCAAAACAATTTTTTCTGATCAGATTTGGCTGAATTTCGCGGGATTTTATTATAAAATCGCTATACATGTTGTTAAAAAACCTGCAATTTACTTCCAGCTGTAGTTTGAGCAGACGAATCTTTTAGCTTTTGGTTTCATTTGAAAGAGTGTGCAATGGCCGATCGATTGGTTGGTCGCCGGGCAAAAACAAGCCACGTAGTCGGGAACTGCATCAGTGTGAAGTGAGCAACTTCAGTACACTGCTTTTTCATTCTGGTTTTCAGGTTTGTATTGTTTTCCATGCTTTTGCCGCAACTATGCAGTGTAAAGTGTTTGCTAAGTTTCATACAAAGCTCAGTGTACCTCCAGTAGTTATCAATCAACGGCTGAATGCTATACTGGAAGAAGAGGCCCAAACCGCAGTTCCAGGCATTCTTTCAACTGACATGCAGTGCCTCTTCGAAAACGCTGTACCAACTTGTGGACTTCGGGTTTTACTTAGGGCCTCTTCTTCTAGTACAGCATTCATCTCTTGAGTAATGGCTACTGGAGGTACGCTGAGCTTTGTGTGAAACTTACAAACAATTTTCACTCCATATTTGAAGCAAAAGCATGATAAAAACAATACAAAACTGAAAACCAGAATGAAAAAGCAGTGTACTGAAGTTGCTCACTTTACACTATTACACTACCCGACTCCATGGCTTGATTTTTCCAGGCGACCGACCAGTCAATCGGCCATTGAACACTCTTTCAAATGAAACTGAAAGCTAAAGGATCCGTGTGCTCAAACTAAAGCTGGAAGTAAATTCCCGTTTTTTGAACAACCTGTATGTTTGTACTTGTTAGGCTGAAAGCAACAAAATGAAAGAAATTGCAAGTTTCGCGTTTATCTGACAGATTCTTTAATAGTTGCTTCTAATTTCTTTCCGATTCGCTGCTTTAGAGATGCTTGAAATAATTTTATTTAGGCCTCTTCAATTTCTGCCATAGCCAGCTGGTGCCGACCAGCATTCCATTTTGGGGCGGTGTTGAGGAGGAGGAAGAAAGTAATGATACAACGTCCCCAATAACATTCCCATCTACAATCACCAGTATCAGTAGTAGTACCAAATTGCCTACATCTCCTTCAACCTCAAGCACTCAAACAACAACAACATTGATTGACCAATCAACGTCATCCTCCACTTTGCCTGCCACCAGCCAATCATCTACAACGACCTTGCCTACTAGTCAATCAACGACAAGCAGCTCATCAGCCAGCCAATCAACAAGCAGTAGTACATCAACTGCTCCTCCCACCACAAGTGCACCAACGACCAGTAGCTCAACGTCAACATTACCATCAACAACAACTCTAGATCCCTGTCTCTCTATCGATTGCGCAAACAACGGCACCTGTGCTCTCAACCCTCATACCCTGGCCCCAGAGTGCATCTGTCCTTATGGGTTCTTTGGAGCATTTTGCCAGAATTCCCTTTGCAACTCCACCTTGAATGGACAACCCATTCCAAATCCATGCAATGGCAGTCAGTGCTCCATCTCAGGTAGTCAGTTGGTGTGCGATTGCATGAAAGGCTGGACAGGCGACCGGTGCACCCAGGTTGACTACTGTGCAGATGAGCCATGCAAGAACAATGCATCCTGCAAAGCAAATCACCAGTTCGCCAACTTCACCTGTCAGTGCACTCAAGGCTGGATTGGGATGACCTGTGACATAAAAGACCCTTGTGAAGACGAACCATGCCTGAATGAGGGGCATTGCACGCCAAGGTTGCAAGGAGGAGCCAGGAACTTCAGTTGTGCTTGTCCATCACCGTTTCTTGGGGTGAACTGTGGGTTCCGAGATCCATGTGTTGAGGTGCCATGCAAGAATGGTGCAACATGCAAAGTGGCAGAGCCCGGTGATATGGTGCAGTCACAGACAAAGGATGCAAATTTCACTTGTGACTGCACTGAGAAGTTTCAAGGTGAGCATGACATGCATTCAAAGTAACTGTTCGAGGAAATTCAAGATTTTAGAAGGTTTTTCAGCAAACAAAACTTTACATTCCAGGCAATCGCTGTGAGACCCCCAACCCATGTGGCTCGTTGCCATGCCTGAATCAGGGTGCATGCGAGGCTGTGACTGATGCTGCTCATCCGTTCAGATGCAAGTGCGTGCAGGGCTATCAAGGGCCAACCTGCGCGGTCAGGGACTTTTGTCATTTCTATGCGCCCTGTCCCAAGAAGGCCGAGTGCGCCCCCTCTGAACCACTCGACCAGTACTTGAATCAAACTGTAAATGGCACTTACGTTTGCGATTGTCCAACTGGATGGACTGGTATGCTTGGCTTGTTTCCACTTCTTACAGTCACGCACTTAACAGCATATAGGGCAGCGGTGCCAAACAATAATGGCCCCCTCGCCAGAGCAAACTAAGCATGACAGGAAAAATGAGAGTACCAGTAAATAAGACATTTTATTGTGGGTTTTTACTCACAAGCTCAATACTGACTGTTCCATCGAATGGGTCTTGAGCAGCTTAATATAAGTAGTCACTTTTGTCTACCTATTTTGCTCATCTTCAAGCTGTTCGTTACACCAGTAGAGGTCGGAACAGTTGGTGTAGTTGTTTAGGCCGCAAAGCCACTGTGCCTGTGCTCGTGAGGTCATCAACGCAGTGGGGCAAGTTACTTGCCACAAAGAGTTGGTGGTCGGCACAAAGCCCAACCCAGGCTGTTGAAAGCTGGTGACAGCTGTAAGTAAATCGGAACCGACTGGAGCTGCCTAAACACCTAAAAAAGCTACAATAGCAAGCACACATGTTGTGACATAGGGGAATGGGGACAGCTAACACTGGGACCCGCCCAGACTGACACCGAACATGTGCAACTAGTAGCGAAGGAAGGGCAGGACGTGGGTGTGCGTGATGGGCCCACGACGGCCCCGCCCTCACAATCCATCCATCGAACACCAATAAAGGGAACAGTCAATATTGAGTTTTTGAGTATAAACCCACTACAAAATTCCTACTTACCAGTACTCACACATGTAACAGGTCATCCGCCGAAGGTGGGAGGGAGGTTGGGGGGTCTGGCGCCGGCTAGGGGGGTCTGAGCGAAAATTTTGGGAGGGGGTTGGGCGCTAAAAAACGCTCAAAAATCGAAATTTTTTGGCTAAAAATCGCTAATTTGGGCTGAAATACAGCTAAAAAGTGCTGTTTTGCAGGCGATTTCGGAAATTTTTCTGTCTTAAATTGTAAAAATCGCAGAAATTTGCTCAAAAAATTGCTTGCAAGAAAAATCGGAAAAATCGGGGCGGTCGGGAAAATCGTCTCGGGGGTCCCAATCCGGGGGGTCTGGCCTAAGTCGGGTGGGGGGCGTACGCCCCAGACCCCCCTGTTACATGTATGCCAGTACTTTTTCTGACAGTTTACTCAGAGGAGAGGACAATCATTGTTTGGCCTGTTGTACATGGGCCAGAACAATGGTCATTGAGTTTTATCTCAATGACAACAACTTCAAGTCTTGCAGGCGATCTTTGTGAGCAGTCCATCTCTGACGGTCCAGGCGATGGCGCCAGTGGCGGTACGATCGCAGCCATCGTCATAGCTGTTCTACTAGCCATCGCCCTAGCAGCTACCGTTATCTACCTGGTACGGTACATTCGTCGGGTGCGTCGTCTGAAGGGCAAGTACAACCCGGCTAAGGAGGAACTGGGCAACGCCAATGGACCCCCGATGCCTATGGTGCCTATGTCAAAGGAAGAGAGGCTCATCTAAACGTTTAATCAATCAATAAATTAGCCTAATTAGCGCTGTGACCTGCCCTATTGCAGTTAATCTTTGCCTACTGTTTGTTATGCTCTTGTTTTGTATTTTTTCTTCTTCCTCTGTCTGTCATTTATCTCTGAGCATTTTTGCGCGATCACAACGAAATGATCATAATTATTGTTATTATTTATTTAGATCTGTTTTTGGTCTATATTTGGTGTCTGAGATGGATCTTTGCGTTCTGATACATAATAGGCGAATGTTTGAATTTTTTCTTCTGTTCAGTTTCGGCTTGCTTTTTGCCCAACTCGGGGCAAAACAGCGACTCGAGAAACGCTTAAAAGCTTTATGATGTGTCACAAGTTTTTTTGTATTTCTTGTTTATTGGGTTATGGTTATTTTTGAAACAGACAGGCAATTATTAGTGACATTCGGTACTGGGCACCATGTAATGTATGGTGGGGGTGCCATGTGATAGGGGTTCTTTTTGTAGTTGTACTGCATAATTGCTCCCCATGTTACGGTTCTACATTGAACCTGTGGGTACAATTATTTGGCATAACTACCTAAGTTCCCGTAACATATGCTACCCCTGCCATATATGGTACCCATACCAGATGTCGTTAATTGCCTGTCTGTGAAGTGTGCTCGTACCTCTGTTAAGTCTCATACTCAATGTTTTTGACGACGCAACTGGCGTCATGCGCCCGATATCTTATCTAGGGTCTACTTAAGGCATTGTAAAGCGTTTTATGTGACTTTCAAACCTGTTTATGCCCTTCTATGGTTGTGCTGTTGAACTGCGAGGACCAATCAAGTAATTTTTGATCAACCACTGTGATCTAAACGCAATTCCCTCCTAGGCGCATATCTGTTCTTTCTGTGTAAGAATTCCTTTTTCCTTGTTTGTTTACTCTTCTTGTACGCGCCCCGTTTTGGCAAAAGTCAGAGATTCTATGGACAGTCTGTTGGTATAAAATTAAAACCGATAGCGGCCTGTTTTTATGACCGGTTACCTATCTGGAGGCTATCGCTATGAGTAGTTAGCCATGTTTGGAATTGTTGAGTGGGAGTGTTTGTGAGTTTTAGCCGCATGGCAAGCACCTACGATGCCTGGCTGAGGCTGGGTAGGATTATGGACCTTAATCAGATGGAGAGAGTAATTGCCAAAATGGATGCACCTATTTATGACGGTCAGTCTGCCATTCTTTCGAGGCTTTTGTGGAACCTTTTCCGTATAATTCCATATTTTTCCCACCCTTGACTATGGGTGTCGGTTTCGCAGGTATCATGGTGCCACTACCATATATGGTACGAAATTTGAACAGAGTGGTACGAATGCGAAGGTAGGGGTACCATATATGGCGCCACTACCCTAACTACCGGTACCGGTACCGTTTTAAATTCTATCAATGCCATAAAATTCGGCACGACAGTAGGTTTTTAGAGCGAGTAGTAGACATAATTGGCCGTAAATATCCGGAGGGGATATGTGGTTTTTCGGCGTGGCGGGGGAGTAAATTTTCAAATCCTGAGGGGGTGGTGGCGGTTGATGTGGGCTTGAGGGGATGGTAAGCCAGAAAAATCCGATTTTTTTACTAAAGTCAAGGTTTTTAGTCTTATCTTTAGCTAAAATAGGTGAAAATAAGCTATTCTGAGCTCATTTGCACGCACCAATCTTGGCATCAGAATTTTCTATTCAAAATTCTTGCTAAAATTCATGGGTGCTGGAGGGGCATACATGTAACAGGGGGGTCTGCCCCCACCCGACTTAGGCCAGACCCCCCCGGATGGGACCCCCCCTCCGATTTTTCTGGCAAGTAAATTTTCGAGCAAATTTTTGCAATTTTTTACACTTTCACAAACAAAAATTGCCAAAATCGCCTACAAAACAGCACTTTTCAGCTGTATTTCAGCCCAAATTAGCGATTTTTGGCGATTTTTAGGCCAAAAATTGCGATTTTTCTCGATTTTTAAGCGTTTTTAAGTGCCCACCCCCCTCCCCCAAAATTTTGGCTCAGACCCCCCGGCCGGCGCCAGACCCCCCCAACCCCCCCTCCCCCCATCGGCGGATGACCTGTTACATGTGGAGGGGGTAGGCCAGAGTCTGACGGGGTCAACCGCCTAGGGATGGGCAACGTAAATTAAAATCGGTAATTTACGTACACGTTATTTCTGTTTTACCAGATTTTAATTTCCGTAATCGTAACGTGTTACGGAAATTAAAACGGCCAATTTCTTGCTGTAACGCGTTACGTAAATTAATTTCCGTAACGTCGTAACGAATAAGATTCCAGCCATACGTAAATTAATTTTCGTTTTTCTTCAAAAATCGCTAGTAGGTAGTAGCAATCGAATATCGCGGAAAAAATTATAAAATGAACTGTATGCAATGCAAATTTTAATTCTGTGTTTGTTCGATTGGAATTGCATTCGTATTTTTGAAATCTAACTTCACACCAAAAGGAAGGAATTAAATGTGGGTATGTTTTTTGGCTGAATTACTGTAGCTGCTGAGGGTTTTGCGCAGCAACTAGCCAACTACGTACGTACTACAGACTGTAGTCTACCTACCGCACACTGCACTGATGGTTAAACGTATGACAGTACTTACATTTAAGATTAGTAGTGAAGAAAACTATGTAACTTCACTTCTCTGTTTGAATGCATTTTAAATGTACAACATACTGTTGGCAAGTCCGACTGAACCTGGATCTATTAATAGGTTTTTAACCTCAAATTTGTGGACTTTAACCTGAACCTTAACCTATTTTATTTCAGCCGGAGTTGAACCTGTTCCGTTTTATTGAACTTTCTCAACAGGTTCAAATTTCAACTGCAATTTTTACGCAAACTATGTAAAATTTTCGGTTGGATTGCACAAAATTTTATAGATTTCATGTTTTTATACCTATTTTCAAACTGAAACTGTCAGAAACGAAAGTACACTGCCCTGTAAAGTCTGATGTATGTTTTTCTGTCAGTAGAAAGGCTCATAGCTCAGAAAAGTTGCAAGCAGCGCAAAATATCTACAGTTTTTGGAGATATCGGTGGACTTGAACCTGAACCTATTGTTCAGGTTTTTAGAAGATGGACTTGAACCTGAAATTTCGATGTTGGCTTTGACTTGAACCTGAACCTATTTTTCAACCCTGAACTTTCCAACAGTAGTACAACACCTACACATGAATTTATAGTTGCCTGGCTTTTCTGCCTATTTTCTTATACAGGGAGATAACATATTGACAAATTCAAACCTTCAAAAACGTATCTACAAGATATTTCGACTTACTAAAATTGACCGAAATTAACCGGTTTAGCAGTTCGAAGAGTGGGATTGGGCTTCTGTGCGACAAGGGCGAAAAATTAGCCTTAAAAGTCGCATTTAAGTTTCAGTAGTAACCAAAAATATGCCTATAATACAACAAAACAATGCGGTGGCCTCAGGATTCCACAGAAAAATCTGTTTTACGCTAGGAACGTAAATTAATTGACGTACGGAAATTAATTTACGTATTGCTAAATTTTAATTTCCGTATTCGTTTAATTTCCGTATCCGGATTTTTTTAATTACGGTAATTGTTAAGCGTAACGTAAATTAAAAATCGGCGCTTAATTTACGTTACGCGTAACGAAAATTAATTTACGTGCCCATCCCTACAACCGCCTCAGCCCCCTGCACATATGTTTGGTTCCCCCTCCAAAAAAGTTTAGTCCCGTTGCGAAAAGTCAAGTCAGAGCATACATGTAACAGGTCATCCACCGAAGGGGGTTGGGGGTCTGCCGCCCGTCGGGGGGGGGTCTGCTGAGCCCAAATTTTGGGAGGGAGGTTGGCCACTAGAAACGCTCAAAAATCGAAAAAATCGCATCTTTCGCTAAAAATCGTTTATTTAGGCTGAAATACGGCTAAAAATCGCAAAAATTTGCTCAAAAAATTACTTACGAAAAAAATCGGAGTGGGGTCGGTCGGAAATATCGTCTATGTTACATGTATGAGTCAGAGAAAGTAAATGTTTAAGATATATACATTAGTTAGCTTTTCTGTTTTTTTTCTGTTTGCTTGATCTGGCTTTTCAGTTTTTCTGGGCGGTTCGTGTGGTCGAACCACCTGGAGAAGAGATCGCGTACTGCCGCATTTAAATCGACTTGGAATTACCTCATATAATCCGGTAAGTTCTTTATCTCTTCTAGTTATGCAGATAGGTTAGGTTATGCTAAATTAGCCTGAGATAGTTTTTCATACCAGCAGAAGAAAAAGAAAAGATTTATTTTGTATTTGAACGTCTTTCAGCAAGGACCGCAATGGCACGAAGAAATGATTCAGCTCGAGGAGGATGCAAAATCGGTGAGATTCTGGAACTTTCTTCTAGTAGAAAGAAACAAATTGTTTATTCTCTTTCAAGAACTCGCGTTATCTGCTCTTCGTAATTCACCCGGAAACAACCAACGCTGCGTCCTTTGTTGAAATGGCCTTCCTAATCGGTGAGACTCTTTTAAGTTTAAACCGCCAAAATGTACTCTTTTTTGTTCATAGCTTCCGGTGCGCCAATCGTTGTGGTCTTCTTATCACGTGACGGCTGGGTTATGAACGCCAGTAAAAGGTAGGTAATAGTTAGTTCTAGTAGAGAATGTCAGAATTCAGACAGGGGGTCTGCCCCCACCCGACATAGGCCAGACCCCCCGGATGCCCCCCCCCCCCCGAGACGATTTTCTCGACCCCCTATGATTTTTCCTGCAAGTAACTTTTTGAGCAAAATTTTTGCGATTTTTTTCAATTTCAGACACAAAAATTGCATACATGTAACAGCTCCGGGCCGACCCGGGGTAGGGGGTTTTCCGCAGGTGGTGGGTCGAGGGGAGTTTCGGCCAGAAGGGTGGCCTAAAATTTAAAAAGCTCCAAAACGCCTGGAAATGCGTTTTTAGCACGTTTTTCTCGGTAAGGACGCTAAAAAATCACTATTCTAAGCTGCAAAATAGCGTTTTAGAGCTTAGAGCAAAAATAAGCAAAAATGACAAAAAGGGCTTCCAAAACACCGATTTCTCTTAAATATCAGTAGTGGAAACACCAAATTCGGTTTCAAAAGGCTTTTGAAGCGAATTTTAGCTAAAAATTAGTAATTTCTGAGCCAGTTTGTTAGTACTGGAGCCACTACTAGTACTTGTATTTTTGGGTCGTGGGGTCCCTTAACCTGTCTCGGGGGTGAGGGGGTTTGGCTTTTCCAGCTAGGGGGAACCCCCAATCCCCCTAGTACATGTATGAAAATTGTCAAAATCGCCTGCAAAACAGCCCTTTTTAGCTGTATCTCAGCCTAAATTTGCGATTTTTGACGATTTTTAGCCCAAAAATTGCGATTTTCTTCTTTTTGAGCGTTTTTAGTGCCCAACCTCCACTCCCAAAATTTGGGCTCAGACCCCCGGCCGGCGCCAGACCCCCCAACCCCCCTTCCGCGGATGACCTGTTACATGTATGCGCAGTGCAGAGCCAATACAAGTAACAGGGGTTCCATTCGACATAGGTCAGACCCACCGATCCTCCATTTTTCCGACCCCCTCGGATTATTCTTGCGAACTAATTTTTTTAGTAAATTTTAACAGTTTTTAGAATTTCAGACACTAAAATTGCTAAAATCGCCTGTCAAAGGGCAGTTTTTAGCTGTATTCGAGTCCAGACTTTTAGCCCAAATTGCGATTTTCGGGGCTTTTTATAACCCTACCCCGTCTCTAGATTTTTAGCTCACAGACCCCCTACCGGCGCCAGACCCCACAACCCTCCCCTTTGGGCGAATGACCTGTAAATGAGCTCAGAATAGCTTATTTTAACCTATGTTAACGAAAAATAAGCCAAGAAACCAAGAGCCAAGACTCTTTCTGGCTTACCACCCCCCTTAGCCGCCGTTACTGGCTCAGGAATTCAAAAAATCCCATCCTCACTCAAAGTGCTCTGATTGTATTTTCCTGTGTATGTATTGTTCCGTCAGGCGAACACAGAATGAAGACGAACATTATAAGTGTTCGTTCCAGTCTGGGAAAGTCATCTAATTTCGTATCTAGTCAGGGAAATTTAATGATTGCTTCATAAAAACTGCAGGCAAACTGTTAATTTTATGCTCTCAAAACACGCGCTTTAAAGTGGCGTATCCAGGGAGTGTAGGGTGGGTACACCCCTTTGCGGTAGAGCTAGGAAGAGAAAGTCTGACAAAAATAAGCGAAACTAATGAATTATGTACCAAATGTACTGTCTATTTTGTGCTCAGAATGCCTTATAAATGCGTTTTTGAAGGCTAAATTTTCAAATTTTTCCCACTCTGGTCTGGCAGAAGCCCAACCAGGCCACTTTAAACTACTAAAACTTGTAATTTCTGTTAATTTTAAGCCTGGAATGCCTTTTAAACGCGTTTATGAAGGCAAATTTTGCTAAATGCTCTCACCCTGGTTGGGCTGCGGCCCAACCAGGCACTTTCAACATTTTACACCCCCTTTCCGAAATCCTGCTTTTTCAATGCCTTGTTGAAAACTAATTTTCCAACTTTTCTCAACCATAAAAAGTATTAATTTGTGCTCGAACACCTTTTTGAATTCGTTTCTAAAGACTAATTTTTCGAAATTTTTCTCACTCTTGTTGGACGACGGTCCAACCATGTGTCTTACAACTGCAAAACTATTAAACCGGTTTGATTGTGTTCTTAGGCTAAATTTTTCCACTTTTCTTGCCCTGTTTAGGCCAGGCTTCGTCAATAATTCTAACGTTGGTTTCGAAATTAATGGATGCCCAACTGTTATCTTTGGTTAGTTGTATCTGCTTGGAAATCACTAAAATTGAATGAAAATCTGTTTTTTTACTTTACCTCTCTGACAAGTCTTAGTTTGATCAGGGAAAAGTCAGGGATCTGTACGAACGGTGTGTTGGTAAAAGTCATACATGGGCCGGAAAAATCCGGAGGGGGGTAAGGGGGGTCTGGAGACCTCGGGGGGGGGGGGGGTGTCCCGAAAAAAGGCCAAAAAACGCCTATTTTGCCTTAAATAAGCGAAAATTTCCTCCCTCTGGGGGAGGGGGGTATGGCCGACCGAGGGGGAGGGGTATACCCCCTTACCCCCCGGCCCATGTATGGTAAAAGGGCATAGCAAAGCAGAAAGAGTGTGGGTTTAGCGAGCAGTCTGACCGACGTCAGGTGGTGGATTTCATGGAGGTAATAATAAAGCACCACAAAGTGCCATGTTTCGACGATTTTGCCTCGGCTCTCAGCTTCCTGGACCAGCGGCTGATTGGAGAGAAATTCGTCGCCGATGCAATACGCAATCCCAGGTGTCGCTGGTCCTACCTCGCCATGTAAGTCGAGAACCCGTCACGCTCGGGTTTCAGTAGTTGAACTCATTTGCGCTACGTTGTTGGCTTTAGTACTGCCCTAGCTTTTCCGTCCATAATTGAAGCCGTTCAGACGAAGAAATGCCTCGGCCATATAAATACAGGGTGTCCCAAAAAAATGACAACATTTCTTTTTGCTGCCATTTTCGCAGATTTTGACCAACTTGTCTGAAATTTGAAACATAAGTGCCAAAAAAGTGGGAATTTTATGTGTTAAAGTTTGGTGCATCAGGACTGACCCAATCCTGAGAAATTCAACAATATATAAAATTGAGAAATTTCAATTAAATATAGAAACAGCATCAAAAACGGAAACTTTTCTTTTTGCTGTATCTTCTTTAATTTTTGTCGAAATTGGATGAAATTTTGAATAAATGCGCTGATATTTTGTAGGTCAAAAGTTCTTGCATTAATCAGTCCATATCGCTAGTACTTGGAAACTAAAGAAAATCAGCGTTTTTACTGCAGCAAAATGAAGAACGTGCAAACTCTGAGAACTAAAGGAATAAGAACACCATCCAGATGACCTCCAATTGAGCTAATACACTGCTGCAACCGTTTCCCTTAAGCATAATAAACATTTCTTAGCATGTTTGGGGTGATGAATGTTGTCATTTTTTTGGGACACCCTGTAGATGAAACGAGAAAAACGCGTTCAAAGTTTTCGGCCGGACTGAAATACTCATGTAAATTGTGCAAAACCCTATGCCCTAAAGAGTATTTATGCCAAAGGTGGCACTTTCCACCATCCTCTAGCTTATCGATAGCGCTATAGAGCATAGATTTTAGGGCTTACAGATAAGCTATTGGGCCGAGAGGGGGTCGAAAAAATTTTTTTTCAAAAACGCAGTTCGACCAATGCTTCTTAAGGTAGTCTGAAAGTACTCTAAAACCTCCAATTTTTAAGTTTAAAGTCTGAGTAGTAAGCAGCCCGATTACTGTATCTTCAAATTGAAGCATCAAATCTGGGATTCCTTTTCAGGCGTTTGAGAACTCGTCCTACTATATGTATTAGTGTATCAACTTTCAGCTATCTAGGCCAAAATTTTAATTTTGAATGTGAATATTGAGACTCTTGACTTGGACTTAAGACTTGCGCTTTTCTTCAACTGAATTTCGAGCACTGTTAAAAATTACGTTGGTGTAACTTACGACATAGAATGTTTTCAGATGAAATAATTTGTATTGAACATGTCTATAGTTAGGGGATTGTGCTGCCATTGTGCTACTAATTTTTTCAAAAAGTGGACTGAGGCATTTCTTCGTCTGAACGCTTCAATTTATTGATCGTTAGCACTAGCGGCGCGTGACTATGTGAACGGAATTCAATCAAATTTCTCTCAAATAGTTTGATGCCTTGCCAATTTTGGGCAATTTAGGCATTGAAAATACACGGCGTTTATTCAAGAAACTGGCGAAATCAGTGATTTTCAGTGTCATGCATGTCGTTGAGGGGATTTTTTGCCCGAAACTGACCTTTTAAGCATACATGTAACAGCTCCAGGCCGACCTGGGGGTAGGGGGGTTTCCTCAGATGGGGGTCGAGAGGGTTTCGTCCAGACGGGGGGTCCAAAATTTCAAAAAGCTCCAGAACGCCTGGAAATGCGTTTTTAACACGTTTTCTTCAGTAAGGACGCTAAAAATCGCAATTTTAAGCTGCCAAATAGCGTTCTACAGCTAAAAACAAGCAAAAATGACAAAAAAGGCTTCCAAAAACACAGATTTCTTTTAAATATCAGCAGTGGAAGCGCCAAATTCGGCTTCCAAAGGCTTCTCAAGTGAATTTTAGGCTAAAAATTAGTGATTTCTGACCCAGTTTGTTAATACTGGAGCCACTACTAGTACTAGTACTTGTATTTTTTGGTCGGGGGTCCCTTAACCTGTCTCGGGGGGTGAGGGGGGTTTGGCCTTTCCAGCAGGGGGAGTAACCCCCAAACCCCCTAGTACAGTACATGTATGCGCACTGCTAGCCTTAAAACTTGGAACACAGCATGAGACACCCTGTATATCTTTGTATTTTCTTCTCAGCAAACTCAATCAATACCGAAGTGTCTGCGGCCGGAACCTGTCCTCTGCATCTGTGCGCGGCGGCGCTCTGCGACTTTGGGCACTGCTGGTTGCGGTCGAACGTGTGTTGGTGCCCAGTAGCGCCGCTGAATTCATCCAAATGGCCATGGTCTCACTGGAACTGTTGCTTTTAATTCTGCTTGCCCTCACCTGCCCCAACGTACCGGTTATCATTTTGGTCCTCAGCATTTTGGTGGCACACATAATCGCCTGCGTTATTATACCAAAGAAGTGGATGTTGAAGAGTAAGGAGCAAAAATTTGCATATAGCGGTGCAGAGGAGTGGTTTGTAGGAACGAATCACATGCTTCGAAATGCAGCCAATAATCAACGACAGAGGCGGCGCAGGCAGCGGCCAATCAGATATGACGTTTACGTGGGCAGCACTGATGAACAGAATTTTTGGATTGCTGATGTGGCCGTTCCTGTTCTAAAGTCAGTTGAGTACTGTCGTTTTGTAAAACAAACTGTAGCATACAAGTACATCTTGCAAGAGGTTTGTGCAGTGGCGTACCCAGGTTTTAACCAAGAAAAGCTAAAATCTATGAGTTTGTAATAGCCAAACATCATGTACATAGCTTAGAGACATTCCAGACAGGAATTTGAGCAGAGATTTTGGCACTGAACAAAAGCGGTTATTCTTATTCCGTTGCACTTCAGAATAAAACAGATTCCTACTACTGAGGGTCGAGGAGGCTATTTTACTGGTGAAATACAAGTAAATAAACCTCGCCAGACCATACCTGGGCCGGAAAAATCCGGAGGAGGGGGGTGGGGGGGGTGGAGACCTCGGGGGGGTCCCCACCCCGATAAAAGGCCAAAAACGCCTATTTTGCCTTAAATAAGCGAAAATTTCCTCCCTCCGGGAGGGGGGTGGGGGAGGGGGGGGGTATGGCCGGCCGAGGGGGGTATGGCCGACCGAGGGGGAGGGGTATACCCCCCTTACCCCCCGGCCCATGTATGCGCCAGACCTCAGCAGTAGGAATCTGTTTTATTATGAAGTGCAACGGAATAAGAAAAGTCGCTTTGTTCACTGCAAAATCTCTGTCGAAACATACTTTGGCAATGAACAAGAGCGATTCCTTTGCACTTCATAATAAAGCAGATTCCTACTGCTTGAGGCTAATTAGACTTTACTGGTGAAGTAACCGAGCTGTGTGTCCCCAGTAAAGCCTCAAGACCTTAGCCCTTGAATCTGTTTTATTATGAAGTGCAACGGAATAATATACAATCGATTTGTTCATTGCAAAAAATCGGTTTGATTGACTTTGAGGGCAAGTATCTCAGGAACCAAGCAGAGTATCCTAATGACC
Source organism: Sabatieria punctata (assembly GCA_030248155.1). Classification (NCBI taxonomy): domain Eukaryota; kingdom Metazoa; phylum Nematoda; class Chromadorea; order Araeolaimida; family Comesomatidae; genus Sabatieria; species Sabatieria punctata. The sequence continues at coordinate 52,158 of JASANB010000907.1, read as the reverse complement.
ATTGCACCAATTGGTCAATAATTTATTTGCCTTTCATTCAAAACAGATTCACTCTAATCGGTTGAGATTGACACTTGGTACAGCAAAAGATCTACTGGATTGATCTACGCTCTCCTATATAAAGTACATACAAGCAGATATCGGTTTCAGTGCAAAAGGAGTGAGTTACATCGATGCCAGTCTCTGTCCCGATTGGCCACGACGTTTGCGGCTGCTGGACGGCTGTCATAATATTGTCCACTTTGTCGCCTCGCCTTCCAACTTATTGTCCGGAATGGTGCAGGTAAGTAAAAGACTAAAATATACATCCAGATACAGTGATAGCTCAAATTTTCTTCAGTTGGCATATTTCATGGGTCGTCCTGGCTTGCGCCCGATCTGTTGCGTCTCGGACGAAGTCAGTCGTGCATTGTCGAAGCCGGTAGAGAATGGCTGCATCTATACCAAACAGCGGAACACCTGTTACTCGCGAGCGTTCAGCTACGTCAAAGATATGGCAAGCAGGAGACAGGTGCCGCTGTTGGATGACTTGCGACAGGCAGTGCAGTTAGCTGTACAAAGAGCCAAAGAAGACTCATTGCAAATCTGACTTTTCTCTCTCTCATCATCTTTTTTTCTTCGAACTATGTTTCGCTGATCTCGAACTGTTTTTCTCTGTGGTCAGTGGCGTAGCCTGTATTTTTCTTGGAGAGAAATAATAACCTTCAAAGAGAAATTGCTATAGTACATTATGACTGATTTATCTATGATCGGTTTTGTTCTGCAGTAATTTTGTCTCCGTTCAATCAATTTTGTTGAAATCCTGACACAACATGGAGAAATGTTCAGAATTTTTACTCTCAATGTTTTGGCTGAGTCTGTTAACTTTCACGTGACTTGTGACATAAGTAATGGTTGAAGTGACAAACTCGTCCAAAACTTTGAGAGTAGAAATTCTAAGCATTTCTCCAACTTGTGTTAGAATTTCAGCACAATTGATTGAAGGAAGACAAAACTTATAGCAGGACGAAACCGATCGTGGATAAATGGGCTATCCTGTTTACATTAGCAATTTAGTGCGTATAGTATTTTTCTCTGTTTTCTGATCGACTTTTCGTCCTACAAAATGGGCTGTACCTTTAATACATCCCTGGTTACGCTACTGTTTGTGTTTTATTATAGAGTTCTTTATTTTACGATTAGCTAGATAGAAAAGAAGACCTATTTTTTGATGAATCTAGTCGTTCCGCGACTTGCTGAACTGAATTAACTGTACAAATTGCCCGAAAGGCACAACAGAGTTGTGTCTATTGCTTTCACTGGAAGGGATTTCTAGACAGAAACTGCTAGTTTAAATGGTATTTTTATATTTCTTAACGATTTAGATAGAAATAGTTTAAACAGTTTTCAATAGTCGTTTTTATTTAGTAGTTGAAAGCTTGGAAAGTTGATAAGAACCATACATATACATTGTCAAGGAATCCCTAACTGTTTTGTAATAGAGAATGGCGGAAGATGGTCGTGAAGAGTCCTGTAGATAGGGCAAAAGTGCTTGTCTTCTTGTCAAGAGTTTTCGGCAACTACGTAACTTGGAGTGTGACGCTTACGGGAAAATCTGAACTGAGTTGTCTTAAAGCAGAATTTTATTGTGATGTGTACAAAGTGGTCAAGTGTAAATAAAGTTTGGTTCAGACTACATCAGCTTTGTATGATAAAAGGTTATGTCCTTGATGGCTTACTGTGATTTTAGTGAGTTTTGTTTTTTTAATGTACCCTTTCCAACCTTACCACACTGCTGTTGAGGTTTTCACGAAATTCTATTAGTTTTTGTTGACAAATTGCAAATTCGTGGAGGTTCTCTAGCCAATCCTTTTGTCAGAAGTTTATTTACGAATTTCGCTCAATTGTCCGTCTAATTTTGGGGCCATTTGATTCCAAGATAGCGCTTTTTCACGAATTTTCGCTATTTTTGAGCGTTTTTAGTACGCTCCCCCTTCCACAGGGTTCCCACGTGTCAGGGAATTTCGTGTCCGGTCAGGGAAAAGTTAGGATCGCTGTAGCAAAAGTACGCATACATAAGCAACATTATTAGTGCACTGCTAATTCTTCAAATCGATTGTTCAAAACACCTTTCAGTTGAGTTTTTGAAGGCTAATTTTTCTAAATTTTCTCATCTTGTTGGCAATGCCCCATCCAGGAGCCATCAAACAGCTAAAACTGTTACTTCTTTTTAACCTCATGCTCAGAACACCTTTTAGATGCGTTTTTAATAGCTAATTTTCCACAATTTTCTCACTCTAGAGTATTCTCTAAATTTAATGTATGTCTTATCTTCTGTTAATGCAAAGAAATCACAAAATTAAGTACTTGAAAGATTTGCTAACTTTTTGTGAGTTTCCTTGAAAGAGGTCAGGAAATTTTACTACGTACTTTGGTCAGGGAATTTGGAAATCCCTGATCCATGGGAACCCTAACCCAGAATTTGGGCTAAGACCCCGGCCGGCGCCAGATACCATACGCCCCTCTCCCATCGGCGGATGACATGTTACAGTGTTGATCATTATGTAAGACCGCCATATTATTGTATGTACCACTCTGTTCATATTTCGTCCCATATGGTACCGGCACCCATGGCCATGGGTAGGGGTACCATATTTGGTGCCACTAGCCTAGGCACCGGTACCATATATGGCGTTAATTGCCAGACTAGTACAAACTCGAAATTCTTCTAGTCGCCTAACCCATTCCGACCATGACTGACCAGTGGCCTTTTCCTGCCGCCCTACCGGACGCCGTACTGCGTCGCGTCTTTGATTCACTACCCTTTCGTGAGAGCGCCAAGTTAGAACAATTGAACAAACACACGAGACGTTTGATTCAGTCTTGTCTCCCTTCTAAGGACACCTGGGAGTGCAAGAATTACGGTCTACATGTGGTGTTCGCCAACGACGAACCCCCCGGCGTATTCGAGAGCTGTGTTCTCGACCACTCTAATCAGCTCAAATATGTAGTAGTAATAGATTGTGCTCTCAAACAACTGTGCAAGAGTACCCGACGGGTTTTGTTCCAAGTTCCGGCCCGACACGTTATTCTAGAGGTTCCCCAACTTCAGAAAGTCTACCTAAACACGCTGGGCCTCGTCGGCAACAAGTTGACCCATCTGACCCTAAAAGAAGCTAGATTGAAAGGTCTCGGCTACTCCAGACAATCGTGGGCTCAGATTTGGCCTAAGTTCCCTTGCTTAGAGTCGATCCATTTGGAGAAAGTGAGGACGGTAGAGGGTTGTACTTTGGACGATTTCTTGATTCCGTTGGTCGAACAAACACCGCTGAAAAGGATCCATATAGACAGAAGATGTTCGGGTCCTGGAGTGACTGATCACTTCTTGAATGTCTTGGCTAGAAACTGTTCCAAGTTGAAAGAGTTGTTCGTGTTCGATGGCACCAAAGAGGGCTTGGACCTCTCTACCACTGCCTTTAACAGTTTTATCGAGGCTCTCTTAATCTCTGAGGATGTGGGTGAAAGGAAGGTAGAGATGTGGTTCGGCGGCAGTCCCTCGAAAATTAGCAGAGAATTGTTTGTGGAGAGATTTGGAACTCGATTAATTGCCCAGTCTGAGTCCGTCTTTTCGGCGCGCAATTTGACTGTTAGAATGTTCTGATTTTCTGTGCTACTTGCTTAGATCTACAATTGTTGCTTTAGTTTGCCTTCAGAAACCAAAACCTCTTGGCCAACCAACTACGTACAAAGTTTAGTTAGAGAAATTTTTAAAATTCTGTTCAATCTAAAGGAGGATTTGATTTCCGTAATACAGTCAGGCACTTAACGCCGTTTATGGTACCGGCACCATCATATATGGTGCCCCCACGTTCGGGGCCTGTGATGGTACCATAGTAGTACCAAGCATGTGTGGCACCAGAAAAACCTCGTTACGTTAGCCCTGAGCAGTAGGAATCGGTTTTATTATGAAGTGCAATAGAATAATAAAAATCGCTCTTGTTCATTGCCAAAATCTGCTTTGAATTTGAGTGCAAATATCTCAGGAACTAAGCATCGTATCTTAACAAAAGCTTCACCAATCTTTCAAGAATTAATTTATCTTTCATATAAAATAGGACTCACTGAAATCGGTTGAGATTTGCGGCTGCTACAGTAAAAAATCTGCTGGGTTGTTTTAATCTCTGTTGTTCACTGCCAAAATCTCTGTTTTGATTTTGAGTGCAAATATCTCAGGACTAAGCATCGTATCTTAATAGGGCCTCCACCAATCGTTCAAGAATTTATTTATCTTTCATCTAAAGCAGGATTCATTCAAATCGGTTGAGATTTGCGGTTGCTACAGCAAAAAATCTGCTGGGTTGTTTTTTTTGACACACCCTGTATATGGTACAACTCTGTTCACATTTCGTACCATATATGTTAATGGAACCCATGACCATGGGTAGGGGTACCATATATGGTGCCGGTACCTTATGATACCACTACAGGCCCCGAACGTGGGGGTACCATATATGGTACCACAACCCTAGGTACCGGGACACAGTTGGTGTTGGTACCATAAACGGCGTTAAGTGCCTGACTGTAATAAGAACAGTTTGTTTAGACAGAAAAGGACCGTATATCTAAAGTTTTCAGTGAATTTGTAGTAGCGCTACTGGGTGTGCATATATATTAGAGCATTGTTTCGTGCTAGACCACTCAAAATTGCTTGAGACATGAGCTTTAGTGAATAGTTTTCTGTAGAATATTGTCGTTTTATTTGATCGGGTTTCTAGTGTTCAGGTTTCGTGTCTTTCACGATCGGCTTGTTTTCTCAATTTCGGACTACACTGTACATTCTGTACTTCATCTCTTTCTTTATTTTATTGTATTTTTGTCTATATAATGTTGGAACGCTTTTTAGTCGCCATTTCAATGTAATGCTTTCGCGGTCTTGAACAGTCAGGGAAATCACACCATATATGGTCCCAGTACACATATTATATGCAACTGTTACACTTGAAGTTAAACCGGTACCATATATGGTATGGTACCAGTTCCATATATGTTCTTATTTTCCTGACTGTTGAACGCAATTGTAATTGTGCTTTATTGGCAAATGTTTGAGTAAAGATTTTCACTGCATACCTTTTCTTGCCTTTATGCGTACCGTTCGTACAATGCTCATGCATTTATTTTGTCTGTTAGTTACAAGATATACTGTATGAACAGTACGTACATGTACACTCGTGGTTCCCTGTTAGAGAGGTTGGTTCAGAGTCATTTTGCCTTTTACAGTCAGTCACATAACGCCGTTTATGGAACCGGTACTTAGGGTAGTGGCATCATACAGTATAGATAAAAAAAATGTCCCATCGCTTTTTCGGCCTTCACTCAAACGTTTCGTTCTCAGTCACTTCTTTACCGATTTGGCTCAAATTTTCAGCAAAAATTAACAACATGGTTGGCTAAATATTCTGCAAGTGTGGTGCCAAAATTCCGACTCATACTGGTTTTATGACCCGAAAACTAGGAATGAGGGTGGTCCACGCAAATTTAATTTTTTTCGGTAATACAAAGAGTACAGGCCTGAAACTTGCAGGAATGATTGGTGTTGCTATTGGGCATAACATACTAAGCGGGCAGCCCTGTAGCTCAAAGGGCACTAAAATGGGGGAATTTCAAAAACATGATGAAATATGACTTTTCTTCGTAAAACCGGCAAAATGACGATTCTAAAGATTTTCAATTTTCAAAAAAACGCTGCAGGGATGGTTACTATGGTGTGGAACAGAGTTTAAATATCAGGTTCATTTATTTATCGAACTTCCTGCTACAATCTATGTTGATTAACAACAGATTTCGTGCTTTGATTCTAGAAGGTGCAGATTTCTTAACTATGGGATTTTCACTCATGTTTTTGAAATTCCCCCATTTTAGTGCCCTTTGAGCTACAGGGCTGCCCGCTTAGTATGTTATGCCCAATAGCAACATCAATCATTCCTGCAAGTTTCAGGACTGTACTCCTTGTATTACCGAAAAAAAATAAATTTGCGTGGACCACCCTCATTCCTAGTTTTCGGGTCATAAAACCAGTATGAGTCGGAATTTTGGCACCACACTTGCAGAATATTTAGCCAACCATGTTGTTAATTTTTGCTGAAAATTTGAGCCAAATCGGTAAAGAATTGACTGAGAACGAAACGTTTGAGTGAAGGCCGAAAAAGCGATGGGACATTTTTTTATCTATGCTGTATATGGTACCGGCACGGCACCTTATGGTTCCAGACCATAAACGGCGTTAAGTGCCTGTGACTGTTTTATGTCACGTACCGGAGTTTTCCACCAATGTATAAGACCGGGTCTTATAACCGGAAAATACCTAAATTTGGGTTCACATTTTTGCACCAGTTGTAAGACCCGGGTCTTGTAGGTGGAAAATCTATATTTTACAATTAACACTCGATGTTCTGCATGAAAGGCATGAAATACACTGGTTTTGATCTTTGCAATAACTGACTTATACGTTTAAGTCTGAATAGCTCAGTTTTAAACAAGTTTTGAAAACTTAGGCAACGTAAAGCTCCAATATGCTTACAAAAGCTATCTAAACCTATCAAGTCAAGAATTTTACCAATATTACGCAGGTTTTAGAACGATTCTTGAACGGCCTGAGTTAGAAAACTCCATATTCATTAGTTATCTTATATACACGAAAACACACCATTCTGAACTTAGACCCGGGTCTTATAGCTGGAAAATGCCCCCTGACAGACCCTACTTTCTGACCACCTGCTACCAGACCCCGGTCTAATAAATCGGAAAAGAAACCCAGTTTCCCAGGGTTGAAAACTCCGGTACCCGAGGTGGCAGTGGACCTTCTAACTGGCTTCCAATCAATCAATTTAGACTTTGATGGACTGCCAAAGTGACAACTGTTTTCTTATATGTAGAGACAGGACTATACCCCACAATTTGTAGGCTTAGTAATGGTTGAGAAGACATCAGTTACCTTTCCGCACGCTCTCCCTCAAACAGTGATCAGCCGAGTTCTCAAAGTGCTGCCTTGGCACGAAAGAATCAAGTTCGAACGATTGGACCGTCGCATTTTTCGCTTACTAAGACTTGCTGTTTCGGAAATTTGTCTGGAGACCAAGTTGGCCCTTTGTTGTTCGCTAAGAGATCGGAACTTGCCCGAGCTCCAGGCAATTAAGGAACCCCCGAGAATTTGGTATCCCAAAAAGCCCGCCGATGACATTGCTTTCATAACCATTACTTATTGCTGTGTTAAAAGACTGTCTCTGACTGTTGGACGACTTCTGCTTCAAATTCCCTCCATTCACGTTAGTCTAGAAGGTCCTAAACTGGAGCCAATCTTTTTTAACAACCTCAGCAATCGAATTAGAGAGTTGGAAATTGCATTCACCAGTTTCCGGGAGTTGGGATACACTCGAGACCATTGGAAAGAAATCTGGTCCAATTTGCCCCAACTAACTTCAATTCGTTTGTCGCATGTCGAATTCGACTACTCTGGCTGCGCTCCAGACGATCTGTTAATTCCGCTAATTAATCAACAACCGCTTAAAAATTTGCGTATTGGACACTGGTGCACTGGACCCGCAGTTTCCGATCAGCTTCTACTCGCCATAAGTCAAAACTGTGAAAATTTGATTATGCTGGACATTTACAGCCTTGGTTCACAGGTGACAAGTTTTGCTTTGAATAGCCTAATGGATGCTCTGTTAATGGCCAAGGATATTGGTTACAGGGCCGTCTATATTTGCACCGGCTTTGGAGACATTAACCCTTCTGTATTTTGGCAGAATTACCGTGCGAAGATTCGCGCGCGCAATTGGGATGTAGGTGTGTGGTGATTGCTTTGGGATACTGGGACTCGTGTGCGATAAAATGGTTTTTAGCTGTTTCTTATTGTGATTGATTGATGTTGTTCGTTGCAGAAATATTTAAGTATGGGTAACTAACCCTATCTTTCCTTATAATGTTGTTAGCCTGATTAGAATTTAGGTTTGTTTATACATACGACCAGCTTTTTCCGAAAATATGCCCCCTTAAAAAATTAGCCCACCTGGGCTTTGCGTAAATTAGCTAATGAACTTATGTATTTTTGGTTTCAACATTTTGTGCGTCTGGCTGGAGCACGTTAATGGCGGTTTTAGCATGTAAAATGGGTGAAAACTAGCAAAAAGATTAAGAAAACAAGGTAAATTGAGCGAAAAATCGAAAGAGTCAATGCAGTATGCAATGCTATTTGTACGATTTGCAGTTCATTCACTAACAGCTTTTACTTCAGTTCTATTGTATTTGACTGACATTAACAGAAAAGTTTCCACTTATTTTCAGTTTCAATGTGCAAGTCGAAAAAGTGCCTAAAACCTAAAACAAGCCCTTGGGCTTGCGTATTTACGGAAAAACCGGTTACTGTATATATGTCGTAGGCTGTGAGGGTGACTAGGCTGTGAGGGGACCAGCCTAGGCGGGGAGGGGACGGCGCTCCGGCCTAGGCTCTGAGGGGACAGAGTCTCTGGTCCCTAAACAAAAGAAAGGCAAACAAACCTGAGGCCAAAGCTGTGAAGACCGGTCAGATTAAATCAGTTACTTGACCTGACCTGACCAGCACAGCTACGGCGAATTATTAGCTCTCTTGTCATTTTGTTTTGATTATCTTGTTTATGGTTGCATCTTGCGATTGCTTAGTAAGAAATTCTATAAATGGAAGTGCATCGATTAGCTGAAATTGTCTCGGATCTGTGCTCTCAAAGTCAAACCCGTTTACTGCTATGAGTTTCCAAATGAGAGCAAACGGACGGAGTTGCTGAATACTATTCACGGAAATGGGCCTCCTGAAATGAGCAGACAGCAGAAGCACAAAATTCGCGACAACTCCTCGAGTTGATTGATCGAACATTTGTGCTTCCAACATGGTTGCTCACGTGGTTCAGAAATCGGGATGTGCCTCTAAAGACCAAAGCTGGAATAATTGACAAGAAGTTTCACTCAGACAAAGTCACTGTTGTGAACGTGCCTGCCCCGGAAGCCATTCAGACTGCTCCATCTACACGAGTTTCTGTTGTGGGAGCTTACCGAGGCGAGACTTCTTACTCCCGTACCACTATCGGCCCCAGTATCTGCCGCTGCAAGTCCAGTTGTAAAGCTAAACCGCGTGTCTGCCCTTTTAGAAAAGCAAACTTGTTTTGTAACACCAATTGTCAATGTGACAAGTGTAAAAATGTGTGAATTGTAGAGTTACTTAGATTTCAGATAAAGCGAGTACAGCTACAGGGACATGTTTAGCATAGGAATTGACCCCTACCTAATCTTTGAAACGCGTTAGGGCCACAGTGCTCCGGGGTATTTGCCTTTCTTCTTATTGTCGGTAATGTCTTTGGTCCCCTCAGAGCCTAGGCCGGAGCGCCGTCCCCTCCCCGCCTAGGCTGGTCCCCTCACAGCCTAGTCTGCCCGATCATTCCTGCAACTATCTAAGCGATAGCGCCATAATTACACGGGAAATTTGAATTTACACAGACCACTATGATTTTCACTTTTCCATTCAAAAAATTTTTTTTGTTGGAATTTTCGCACCAAACTTGCAGAATATTTAGCCAACCATGTTGGTAATTTTTGCAGAAAATTTGAGCCAAATCGGTAAAGAAGTGACTGAGAACGAAACGTTTGAGTGAAGGCCGAAAAAGCGATGGGACATTTTTTCTATCTATACTGTATATAGAGGCTATTCACAATTTGTAGCTGATTAATGGTTGACAAGGCATCATGTACCTTTCCATGTATTCTTCCTGAAACAGTCATCACCCGAGTTCTCAAATTGTTGCCTTGGCGTGAAAGAGTAAAGTTCGAACTATTACACCGTCAAATTTTTCGCTTATTAAGACTTTCTGCTGATTCGGAAATTTTTCTGGAGACCAAGTTGGGCTTGCACGTCTTGCTAACCAATCAAGAGCCGGCGACAATTTCGGAACCCCAAAAAAGGAGATGGGACGACCACGGCGATGACATTCCTTACATGGTCATTACTGATTGCTGTGTTAAAAGACTGTCTCTGACTGTTGGGCGACTTCTGCTTCAAATTCCCTCCACCCACGTTATTCTAGAAGTGCCTAAACTGGAGCCAATCTTTTTGAACAACCTCAGCAATCGAATTAGAGAGTTCACATTAAGAGAAACTAGTTTGAAGGAGTTGGGATACACTCGAGCCTGTTGGAAAGAAATCTGGTCCAATTTTCCCGAATTAACTTCGATTTATTTACAGAAAGTTCAATTCGTCTCTGGCTGTGCCCCGGACGATCTGTTGATTCCGCTAATTAATCTACAACCGCTTAAAAATTTGCATATTGACCATAGGTGCGATGGACCTCTAGTTTCCGATCAGCTTCTAGTCGCCCTAAGTCAAAACTGTGAAAATTTGAATATGCTATTCATTTGCAGTGGTTCACTGCTAACAAATCTTGCTTTGAATAGCCTAATGGATGCTCTGTTAATGGCCAAGGATATTGGTCACAGGGAAGTCCATATATGGTCCGGCTTTGGAGACATTAACGCTGTATTATTTTGGCAGAATTACGGTGCGAAGATTAGCGCTAAGCCGAACTTGAAAGTGTCTGTGCAGTGATGATTGCTTTGGGATACTGGGACTCCCGTGCGATAAAATGGTTTTTGGTTGGTTCTTATTGTGATTGGTTGGGTTGACGTTGTTCGTTGAAGAAATACCACTTCCAAAGTACTTGCTGCTCCAATACTAACAAACTGGTTCAGAATCATAAATTATTTGTGTAATGCCTTTTTACTATGAACCTTCTGTTATTCAATAGGCGTTTTAGAAGCAATTTTGACATTTTATGATTGTTTTACCTGCTAGAAACAAGTTTGTATGCACAAAATTGAAATATTATTCATTAAAACGTGCAAGAAACGCATTTCCAGGAATTACGGACATTTTTTATGTATATTTAGGACCTAAGGAGTACAGTATAGCCAAAGCCAGTCCAGTCAGTACTAGATAGCTGCGCGGGCCGCCTTTTTGGCGGCCCGGCCCGGATTTTCAAATTTCCAGCCCGGCCCGGCTGACATTTCGTGCCGGGTAGCCCGGCCCGGCCCGGCATCTCAAAATTTTCAGGCCCGGCCCGGCAAATTTAGAATGGCTCAAAAACGCTGAATATCGCTATTTTTAGCAATTGCAAAGTAAAAACGAAAGTTTTATGGTAAGGAAAAAGAGTTATAGAAGCTAAATAACCAAAACGTTTGTTTAATGTTTACGAAAATCCATGTCACTGTTCGGAAGTGAGTTGAAAATCAGAAATGCCGTTTTAGCCCTTATATTTTAGAGTATAAGTTGGTGAAGGTTTGTTCTATGCATTCTACCCCAGAGTTTGCGTTTTCGCGTGTGGTCAAATCCGGTAAACCGGAACCCCCACTTACTATAACAATCGTAGCATTCGAGTCCGCTTACAGATATGTCTGCCCACGGGCGTATGGGTAGGTATGACGATTAACTATCGATTAAGCATAAACATAACAATATTCGTCCAAGCCCAATGACGGTGGCCCTCGTTAAACAAAAAATGGCCAAAAATGTACACACTCAAAACACTAATCGGCGCAAGTAGTGATCTCCCTATTCTTTCGCTGACGCTGATACATTGCATAATGCGGTTTACGAACTAGGGATGCGCTCGGGCCGAAATTTTCGGCCCGGCCCGGCCCGTTTTCCAAATTTTGTGGCCCGGCCCGGCCCGGCCCGTTTGCCACTCGGCCCGGCCCGGCCCATTTTTAAAAAAGTTGCCAGAATTCACCCCAACATGTAATGTAACAATTCCCTGATACAAGTAAACGTTATACAAGTGCTAAAAGCAGTTAGAAATACACTGTTCACAAAAACAGAGCTCTTAACACGTTCACATGTTAGCATGCAGGAAAGTTATCGAATCAACCGATTGTGGATGAAGACGCGCTCTCCGGGCTTGCAGAGTGAAGCCGCAAGTAGAAAAGTCTCTCTCAGCGGGTGCACTAGAAGCGGGCACAGCCAACAAACACTGGGCCACTAGACTAAATAGAATCTGGAATTTCGAATATGGAATGAACAACCCTCGTCAATAGTGTACCGACATGCGCCCGAATTTACTTATTTTCTTTCGTGTCCTGTCAAATTTCTGTCTATTTTTGCTGGCACGATTGATTGGTACACAACATCGCGCGCGCAGTTAGCGGGCGCGTTATTGCCGATTAACACAACGGTTGCTAGCGCTTATATTCAGCACCAGCGTACATAATCTTGAATTTGTGCAACCTTTCAAAATTTTCGGGCCACTATGCTAAACTGGTCGGCCCGGCCCGGCCCGGCGGGCCGAAAATTGTGCCCGGCCCGTGCGCATCTCTATTACGAACAGTGTACAGTTAAGCCTGTCGCGTGTCTGCCGAAACAAAGTTAGCACAACTCACTACAGAGATACTTTAATTAACTGACATATTGTTAAGACTTAAATTCATGCTTAGGCTTAGACTTATTTTAAACAGGACCAGTCACACTTAAATTGGTCGTCAAAGTCAAATTGTTTATCGTGAAAGTATCCTTTCTGTAGCCGTACTTAGCTTTTTACCGAAAGAAACAAAATGACGCCCTAGCGCAAACAGATAAGTGTAATGAAATCGTAATGAAGTATCCATGGCGCCTTTCTTCAGTAAAACACCTGGGCGCTGATTGTATTTATGTACATTGATGAGAATGGTCAAATTTCTTTAATCAAGTAAACACCGGTCCGGCCCGGCCCGGCTAAAAATCCCCGCCGGGCGGCCCGGGCCGGGTCCGGGCCGGGCCGCGCAGGTCTCTAGTCAGTACCTTACTGTTAATAAATTGCTACCTATGTAGTGTTTAGCCATTTATGGAAGTAGTAAACAGTCGTGTTGCTCTGCTTACCAACTGCGAAGTGTTGAAGCTCTGCGAACAAGTTCGCACCCAACACCGTCAGGGCCCGGATCGTCTGAAAAATCTGTCTACCTTGCTCTATGAAATCTCCCAACAACTGGAGACGACCCCCGGCGCGCGACAAAACCCCAAAATAATCGCCGACCTATTGGAAGCCACTAGGCCCTTTAAATTGCAACAAGCCGAATTTGTGCAGATCGTCAATCTACGACCGACCACTCCGATCGAAATTCAGTTGATCGTTGAGGAGTGTGAAGATCGGTTGAGTGAGGAACGGGTTGATCAGTTGATCGAAGTGATCACCAGAATTCTGCCCGATGCTAAGGACAAGCAAGACGGTGAAGCCATGGAGCAGGATTGATTTCTTTTCTTTTTGTCGATAAAATTGTTGATTGATGGTTGGTTTGGTACAGAGAAAATTTGAGAACTTTTTGTCCGCAAGAGATCAAGTGAATTTTTGAAAAAGAAAAAAATTTTCTCTGTCAAATATGAAGTCTAAACGTTTGTTTTACACGGTGTACTATGCTATTCTCTATCCGGTTCTAAAGGAAAATCCGATCAATACATAACTGCAATTTTCTTTACGTAGCACGCCAACTGTTGTATTCAGTGTAAACTTGCCTGCCAGCCCTAATGGTGAGTTGCGCTGTTTTGGCCAAAACGCTAGGTTATCGATTGTTTTTGCAGATAAGTCGTTTCTGCACTAGAGTGTGTACGCAGTTCTGTAGAACTATGGCTAGTTTTGAGTGCGCAAATCGTATCAAAGGCTCCACACCCTCTATTTGGTATTTGTTTTCTATTAAAACTACAACAGTTCATAGCTATAAAATGGATTGTCCTTCAGGATTGAATTTACGGCTTTGGCTGTTGAATGTGGCGCCGTTAATATTGGACAGGTAGGTGCACAATTAGGTGTGGCTGTTTTGATTTGTAATCGATTCAGTGTGTCTTCTGTTTAGGGTTTTCCCGATTATCCGCCTCCGAAATATGTGCTGGATTTACTGGCAGAAACCGCATCAAATCCAGAAACGCCCCAGTTCAATCAGTACACAAGGGGATATGTAAGTGTCTATCTGTGTCTGTCTGTCTGTCAGTCAGTCAGTCAATCAGTCACTTTGTCGGTCGGTCGCGGTTCGTCGGTTGATCGGTCGCGGTTGGTCGGTCGATCGGTGGGTCGCGGTTGGTCGGTGGGTCGCGGTTGGTCGGTCGATCGGTCGCGGTTGGTCGGTCGGTCGATCGGTCGCGGTTGGTTGGTCGATCGGTCGCGGTTGGTCGGTCAGTCGGTCGGTCGCGGTTGGTCGGTCGATCGGTCGCGGTTGGTCGGTTGGGCGATCGGTCGCGGTTGGTCGGTCGATCGGTCACGGTTGGTTGGTCGATCGGTCGCGGTTGGTCGGTCGGTCGCGGTTGGTCGGTCCATCGGTCGCGGTTGGTCGGTCGATCGATGGGTCGCGGTCGGTCGGTCGGTCAGTCACTGTTGGTCAGTCGATCGGTCGCGTTTGGTTGGTCAATCGGTCTCGCATACATGTAACAGGGGGGGTCTGGGGGGGGTCGGCCCCCCACCCGACTTAGGCCAGACCCCCCCCCGGATGGGACCCCCCCCCCCCCGAGACGATTTCACCGACCCCCCCCCTCCGATTTTTCTGGCAAGTAAATTTTCGAGCAAATTTTTGCAATTTTTTACAATTTCACACACAAAAATTGCCAAAATCGCTTGCAAAACAGCACTTTTTAACTGTATTTCAGCCCAAATTAGCGATTTTTGGCAATTTTTAGCCAAAAAATTGCGAATTTTTCGATTTTTGAGCGTTTTTTCAGTGCCCACCCCCCTCCCCCAAAATTTTGGCTCAGACCCCCCCGGCCGGTGCCAGACCCCCCCCAACCCCCCCTCCCCCCATCGGCGGATGACCTGTTACATGTATGCGGTCTCGGTTGGTTGTTGTTGTTGTTGTTGTTAGCCGCCGTCGGTCACACGCCCAGGAAAGCTGCTGCAACCACTGGCTGTGTCCATAGGTCCCTTGTTGAGAGTGTTGTTGGTTTGGCCCGGCAGCCAAACAAGTGTGGCGTATCATGAGGTCGCTGCCCACAGTCCGGGCAGTTTGGATCGGCTTCAGGGTGTAGCCGATGTTGATATGAACGTAGCATGGTACTGAACCCTGACCTCAGCTGCGCAAGAGTGCACCTTGTCCGCCGTGATAGTATAGTCTCTGAGGCATTGATCGGCGGAGGTTCTTCTTGTAATACCCGATTTGGGCCGAGCCATCCAGCCGCGAACTCCACATGGTAAGAGTGGATGTTTTTTAGATGCTCCTTGAGGGAGAGGGCGCCGGCTAACGTGATGTCTACCACTTCGGCATATCGGGAAGGTAGCGTTTCTTTCATTTGGCGAGGCCGAGGGGCCAGACGCATCAGCTCTTCCAGTGGGTGGCCAGGGCTAGCGGCAACTGCTAGGAACTGGGCTGCTAACAGATCGCTGTGGATCTTGACTGGTAGTACTTTTGTCTCATGGTGCAGATGGGCCATGGCCGACATCTGGTGGCACCCAGTTGTCGTCCGCAGTGCTGAGTTCTGTAGTACTTGCAGCTTCCCAAAGTTAGAATTGGAAATGTACGGGGCCCAAACTGGAGCTGCATAGTTAAAGATAGGTCTGCAGATGGCTTTGAAGGTTGTCAGCAGAGTTTCTTTTTGTTGACCCCATGAAGTACCGGCCAGGGCCCTAAGAATGGTGTTGCGGGAGGCAGTTTTGGCACAGGTACTAGTGATGTGCTGGCTGAAGGTAAACAGGGTGTCAAAGGTGACCCCCAGGATCTTGGGTGTCTTGCAGAGTGGAAGTTGAGCTTGATCCAACAGCACGTTTGGGTGGTAATCTGCCTGATGAGGGTCAGGGGTGAAAAGCGTCACAGACGACTTCTGGTGGGATATCAGAAGGTGGCGGCTCTGAAGAAAATCAGCCACGGTGCGCAGGTAGTTAGTCAGCTCGTTTTCCAAAGCCGGTAGATCCTTGCCTGTAGCGTAGATTGTGATGTCATCTGCATAGGAAATCAGATGCAGACCGGCAGGGGGCAGAGGAAGATCTTCGAGATAGAAATTGAACAGAATTGGAGAAAGCGATGATCCCTGCGGGACTCCCGTTTTAACCAATCGCCCCTTGGAAATACAGTCTCTGAACTTTGTTTTGGCTTGTCTACCACTGAGGTAGTTACTGAGCCAGCGCACAACTGATGGAGGGGTGGTGGAATCTCTTAGCTTGTTCAGTAGTAAGCTGTGCGCAACCGTGTCGAACGCTTTTGAAAGATCCAGTGCAATGGCGATGGTTCTGCTAGGGGGTTTCCTTTGGTTAAAGCCCATTGCGATGTTATGAGAAAGGTGGAGCAGGGCTGTGGTGGTGGAATGTAGAGAGCGAAAACCATGCTGGTGAGGGGCCGCTGGTAGGTGTTCTTTCAGGTAAGGCAGCAGTAGCCGTTCCAGCACCTTCACAGATGGGCACAGGAGGGAGATAGGCCGGAAAGAGTCTCGGTTGGTCGGTTTGTTTGTTTGTTGTTGCCGGGAACAATAGACGGCCACTTCTTCAAGCCGGAAAAGTCGGGCGACCGACCCTTCTGCACCACTGGGTCCATCTGTCGCACAGTCGAGATATGGGTGGCCTGGCTGCACATTAAACCATCAGCTCTAGGCATCATCAGTGGCAGATGGGCAAAGTCCCAATTGACATCCGGGACGGTTTAGTGCCGACAGTCCAAGCATGAGTCGGAGGCCAACAACCACGTAGCCAACAGGAACAAGGCTACGTGCCCGGAATGGGGCGTTACCATTTTGGGACTGGCCCCGTTGCACCTGGGACTGTTTATAGTCCACTCAGCATTGGCCCCATAGGGTATACTGAGCTGTCCTGGAGGCGGTAACGTTGCAACGGTGGTTGGTCGGTCAGTCGGTCGGTCGCGGTTGGTCGGTCGCGGTTGGTCGGTCGATCGGTCGCGGTTGATCGGTTGGTCGATCGGTCACGGTTGGTTGGTTGGTCGGTTGGTCGATCGGTCGCGGTTGGTTGGTCAGTCAGTTGGTCGCGGTTGGTCAGTCGATCGGTCGCGGTTGGTTGGTCGATCGGTCGCGGTTGGTCGGTCGGTCGGTTGGTTGCGGTTGGTCGGTCTATCGGTCGCGGTTGGTCAGTCGGTCGGTCGGTCGCGGTTGGTCGGTCGGTCGGTCTTTCTTTGTGTTCGTCCCTCCGTCCGTTTACTGCAGTTAATAGCATAATTTAGGGTCACCTAAACCTAGTGAAGAAGTTAGCAACTCTATACAGTACGTTCGGTCTTCCGATAAACCCACTCACCAACGTTCTAATAACGAATGGCGCATACCAGGCCCTATTCTACTGTGCGCTTGGCTACCTGAACCCTGGCGACGAGGTACGGTAGTCCTATCCTAGTCTGGCTTGATTGGCCAGCTCATCTGATTGGTCAGTTTTCAGGCAATTATAATCGAACCGGCCTTCGATTGCTACGACCCTCAAGTTAGAATGGCTAACGCCAAGCCTCTCTTTGTACCGCTGAGACTGGTATGGGCGCGACAAAAATTTGCATAATACGGTACTACAATTTTAAGCAAGCACCCACAGGAAGGATGGCTACAAGCGGCGATTTGAAGTTGGATTTTGCCGAATTGGAAAGCAAGTTCAGCTCGAAAACTAAAATGATCTTTCTGAACAACCCTCATAATCCCACTGGGAAGGTATACAGCATAACTGATCTAATTTCTTGGATTAATGTATGACCCTTGTAGTTATTCACCAGAGAGGAACTGTTAAAAATCGCTGCATTGGCTGAAAAGTACAACGTTATAGTGGTATCAGATGAAGTCTACGAATGGATGGTATTCGAAGGAGAAATGATTCGATTCGGTTAGAGTTTGGTCTATACTGTGAGAAGGGGCCAAAATCCAGAAAAAATGGGGCTTAGTACAGTCAGGGACTTAACGCCGTTTATGGTACTGACACCATATATGGTACCGGTTCCTAGGCTAGTGGCACCATATGGTACCCTTATCTAGGCTAGTGGCACCATATATGGTACCCTTACCTAGGCTCGAAGCAGGACTATTAGGCGATGCCGATTAGGCGATGCCGATTAGGCGACGCCGATTAGGCGATTTAGCGGTACTATTAGGCGACGGTACTATTAGGCGACAGAAATAATTTTTTTCTATAAATCCGTACGGCAACATAGGTTACCACTAAAACATAGCACAACAATGCAAACAGCACAACAGCAATTAAAACAAAGTATAACAAAATAGCAAAGCAATTTCAAGGACTCATTTAAAAAATAAGTGCAACACCAAGGATGGATAAATTCCATCTCACTGAGCACTCATTAGTAGAGAAGAAAACATTTCTGCACATGTCGCCATACATGGGCTGGGGGTTGCCCACACCGCTCAAATTTTCGGATTTTGACTACCCCCAACCTAAACCCATTTTTCCGGCCCATGTATGCATGTCACAGAACATTTATAAAGCGCTAGATGGATGGACGCGCCGCATCAAATTCTCGCTGCGAAACTCTGTGAGCTGCTTCCGCAAAGTTATTGGTGCGTCGTGCATCGTCTGCATCCAGCGCGTTAATGAACAGAGCAACCCAAAAAATATGTGGCCGACCCGACGGCCGCTCGCGTGCTCGACGCAAGCTGGGGAATAGGGGCAAATGCCAGGATCTCAGTTAGAAACAGTCAGGGCAGGTGGCTTGTTTAGCTATAAGTTAACGAGTTATAAGATTAACGAGACATGATTTTAGTGCCACTTAGCCATGCATAGTCAAAACAGCGCATTTAGCCTTACAGCTGAACATGGCCCCTTGACCCTTGACTGATTCGGAAGGCCCGCCTAACTGGTACTATTATAATATATTAATGTTTTTTGTCGCCTAATAGTACCATCGCCTAATCGGCGTCGCCTAATCGGCGTCGCCTAATCGGCATCGCCTAATAGTAGCGTACCGACCTAGGCTAGTGGCACCATATATGGTGCTGTCACGTATGTAAGCGCCACGTTCGGGGACTGTGGTGATACCGGCAGGCACCATATATGGTACCCCTACCCATGGCCATGGGTGCCAGCACCATATACGGTACGACTACCATGGTTCGAAGTCTGAACAGAGTGGTACATGGTACCGGTAACAATGCGAAGGTAGGGGTACCATATGGTGCCACTAGCCTAATCAGTGCCATAAATGGTGTTAAGTGCCTAACTGTAGTACCAGACATGGGCTAGCATTTCGGTTGATAGGGGTAGAATTTCAATTCCTGAGGGGGTATGAGCACCTGAGGGGCGGCTGAGGAAGTGAAGTGGTAAGCCAAAAAAGTCCCATTTTTGGCTAAAGTCAAGGTTTTTTGGCTTGTTTTTCGTTAAAATAAGCTATTCTAAGCTCATTTGCACCTAGTCTAGGCATACTTTTATCAATTACTTTCAATACAAAATTCTTCCAAAAATTTCCTGACGGGGGGTCACCCCCTCAACCCCCCCTTTGGCCATGTCTGCCTAGTACCTGTACTAGAGTTTTAGCCTCCCTACCAGGCATGTGGCAGCGCACAATCACTATAGGAAGTGCCGGGAAATCGTTTAGTGTCACTGGTTGGAAGGTAGCTTCTGTTTTCTATCTTTGCCTGCACGTTTGGCTAGAGATTTTAGACCTTTTCAGTCTGGCTGGGCTATAGCGCCCGAAAAACTGCTAGACCCGCTCAAATCTGTACACCAAAATTGTGTCTACACTTGTCCTACCACTACGCAGGTATTTTTATGCCATTTTTCCGAGGGCCTGTTTTCTAGCTATACACTCTTCCAGGACAAATCTCAATTTTTGTCTCCGATTTGGCTGAAATTTTGTATTTTGTTATATTTTGACATAAAAAGTCCGTTAATCACTATTCCGACCGTTTTTGAGGAACTTATTTTTTTATCCAACCTCGGATTCTGGCTTATAACTCGGGAATAAATGAACTTGCGAATTGCATTTTTAGAATTAGAAGAGCGTTCTCTTTCAAACAATATCTCAGTCGAATGGATGGCTGACAAACATTTTTTCAAACCCCTTTTAGGCCCGATTTAATCTCCGTACAACAACCCCGATTCCCAGTATTTATTTTTGAAAAAATGTAGCGCTATCAATTTGCTTCTGAACGAACAAAAGATCTAGGAAAAAACGCGGCAAAATGGGCGGCTCCCATCAGAGACTGCTTCCAACAACAGAAGTCAATTCTAAACGTTAATAGGAGTGGTTTGATGCATGAATGTTAACCGTACATCCAATTGTTCTGAAGTTATCACCTCTGAAACAATGTTGGTATCTTTTTCATCATAAAAACCACAACCAAAAATTGTATTGTTTATAATCGCATTCGAAAGTAAATTGATAGCGCTACTTTCATAAAATAAAATACCCGGAATAGCGGTTGTTGGGGCCCACAGGAGATCCGAAAATAGTTTTGTCCGCAATCCATTCGATTAGGATATCAGTTGAAAGAGAACTCTATTCTAATTCTAAATATGCAATCCATAGGCTTCTACATTCAATTGTTCCTGAGTTATGAGCCGAAATCTAAGGTTTGGTCGAAAAATTGAGTCTGATAAAAAAATGCGGTTGATAGAATCTCTTTTTGTGTCAAACTAAGCTAAAACAACACAAAATTTTGAGAGTTGTCTGCAGGTTCAAGAAGCAAATGTGGATTTCTAAAAGAAACCGGCTCCAAGTAATAATTGGAAAGTGCAGTGTTGTTTAGGAGGCAATTTCAAAGGCATTTGAAGTAGAGATGGCTCGTCTCGACTCTGCCGATTGTTACTTCAGCTCGATCTCTAGGGAACTGTTGCCTAAAAGAGATAAGATGGCTAAGTTTCTGGCAGAAGCAGGAATGGAGCCGATAATTCCAGAGGCTGGCTATTTTATGATGGCTGATTATTCCTCTTTAAGTGAGTTGGTTAGAGCAAATCGGTTTTGTTTTATGTTTCTTTGACACTCAATAATTTCTTTAACTACAACTAGTCTCCCTAACCTTACCTACATGCATACGACTGTGATTAATTGGTATTTAAGAAATTCCCTTTGACTCGCTGCCGAAGAAGGATGTCAGTGAAACCAAAGACTACACCTTTGTGAGGTGGTTGTGCAGAGAAAAGGTAGGTAGGTACCATACAATAAAGCAACTCAATACTTATACCCCTTTCGAATTCACCCTTGCGCCAACACAAAAACGGGAGTTAGTATCGAGTTGAACACAACCTCTATGTTCGCGAACACCTCACCAACTCTTTAGGGACATTTCAGGAACACTTTAGGGATGCGTCGGCCCTTGTAGGCTTTGGGATAAGTTTAATAAATGAGATTGAAAATGAGATTCAAGAGAACGCTCTTAAAACCATACATGTAACAAGGGGTCTGCCCCCCACCCGACTTAGGCCAGACCCCCCGGATGCCCCCCCCCCGAGACGATTTTCCCGACCCCCCTCCGATTTTTCTGCCAACTAATTTTATGAGCAAATTTTTGCGATTTTTTACAATTTCAGACACAAAAATTTCCAAAATCGCCTGCAAAACAGCACTTTTTAGCTGTATTTCAGCCCAAATTAGCGATTTTTAGCCAAAAAATTGCGTTTTTTTTCGATTTTTGAGCCTTTTTTAGTGCCCGACCCCCCCCCGCCCAAAATTTTGGCTCAGATCCCCCCCGGGCGGCACCAGACCCCCAACCCCGCTCCCCCCATCGCATACATGGGCCGGGGGGGTAAGGGGTATACCCCTCCCCCTCGGCCGGCCATACCCCCCCTCGGCCGTCCAAACATACTCCATACCCCCCTCGCCGGCTAACCCCCCCACCCCCCCTCCCGGAGGGAGAAATTTTCGCTTATTTAAGGCAAAATAGGCGGTTTTTGGCCTTTTTTCGGGGGGGACCCCCCCCCCCCCCCCCCGAGGTCTTCTCCCCCCCTCCTACCCCCCCCTCCGGATTTTTCCGGCCCATGTATGCCCCATCGCCGGATTACCTGTTACATGTATGCTTAAAACCATATCTTCATTGCAGTATGTCACAGAAACGTGTTTCTAAAAGTGTCCCCATGGTGTTCGTGTGGTGTCCCTAAATTGTTCGTGGGGATGTTGGCGCGATAAATACGAACTTTGTGTTCGTGGGTGTTGGCTGTGTCATATGGCCCAGGGTGAATTCTAAAGGATACTGTTAGAGTAAGAAAGTTTTGACTGTTTAGAAGTTGGCTGGCATTCCTCCCTCAGCCTTTTACTGTAAAGAGCACAAAGAGATGGGTGAAAATTTCATCAGATTCTGTTTTTTCAAGGTACGTACGTAGAACAGTCTCGCACTTAACGCCGTTTATGGTAACGGTACCATATCGTCGCCACTATGGTAAAACGAGCCAAGTAACAGAAAGTCGAAATCGAGAAAATCGCCTTTTAAATACACAGGGAAAACGTCTTTTGAGATACGGTTACTGCGATCTGTTAATACAGTTACAGATCCCATAACAAGATCGCATTTAGCGTAGTAACGATGTGATAATGCGGGGTGGCGCCTCTGACTGATAGATGCATTAAATTAGATCTGCTAATGTACATTTACAGCTCATCTGCAACAATCGCATTAGCAGATCACGTTAACCGTGCTACAACAGTCAGCACTGCGTTCTGGAATTGCTTTGGTTGATTCGTATTTAACGCATTTAACGTATTAACGATGTGCTAATGAGATCTTTGTAGACAGACCGTCTTACGATAGTTAAATACGATGACAAGCTACGGTTAATGCGGTTACAAGGCACGGTTAATGCGATCTCTAAATGTACATTAGCAGATCGCAGTAACCATATCTCAGAAGACGTTTTCCCTGTGATATTTGGTACATTTTCGTGAATTAGCTTCAATATCAGTTTAAATATTTTTTACCTAAAATACAAGCACATAATTGGTGTGCAAAACATTCTGCATGTGTCACTTGTGTCAAATCAAGTCAGCTAACAGGAAAAGCTCAAAGCACTTGGCTCACTTTACCTAGTGGTGTCCGTGCACATGCCTCTGATTACATGGCTGTATCTCCTGACACAGAGCCAATTTTGACTTCGTTCCTTCGCCAAAACGTTTTTAGGTGCTTTAGCTATAGTTTTTCCTACTTATCTCCATTTTTTCCATTTTGTTGCTTGGCTCGTTTTACCATAGTGGCGACGATATGTTACCCCCACATTCGGCCACTGTAGTGGTACCATATATGGTTCCCATACCTTAGCATTGCGGTACCACTCTGTTCAGATTTCGTACCATATTATGGTACCCCACCCATGGCCATGGGTGCCGGTACCATATATGGAACGAAATCTGAACAGAGTGGTAACGTGGTACCGGAACCAATGCTAAGGTATGGGTACCATATGGTGCCACCACAGGCCCCGAACGTTTGAGTGCCACTAGTCTAGGTACCGGTACCATATGGTGTCGGTACCATAAACGGCGTTAAGTGCCTGACTGTAGAAAACCACTCTAATCAGCTCTCAAAGTCATCGTAGCTACAGCGAATGCGGATTGATCGCCTTTATTTGGTGGGTGACTACTGCCAAATCCCATAAGTGTTCGAGTAACGAACATTTTAAAGCGGACAGTACCTAGTGACACAGATATAAGATGATTTTGAAAGCTGTCTAAACTACTGACTGTCGAATGAAAAATATTTCAGAAGGACAGTACACTGGAAGCGGCCGAGAAAATTTTGAAGGATTGGGTATGTTCGTTGTGAGATCTGTGATACGTTCTTTAGTGAGATTGTTCTATTAATACGGTGCGTGCGATAAAATTTGCATCTCTTTTCTAAATTAGTTGACTAGAGATCTGTATTTAACAGAGCTGTTTGATACAGTTATAGTGGTTTATTTGAGAATGTTTTCTTTTTTAAACAGTCATTCACTTACACCATAATGCACCGGTACAAAACGCCCCTGGGCACCGGTGCCGGATATGGTACCTGAACGTTATACAGTAGGGCACTTAACGCCGTTTATGGTACTGGCACAATTTATATTGGTACCCCCCACGTTCTGGGACTGTGGTGGTACGATATGGTACGAACACTGAACAAAGTGGTACCGGTACCAATGCGAAGGTAAGGATACCATATATGGTACCACCACAGTGGCCGAATGCAGGGTTCGTGCGGGAGCAGGAAAGCCAGGGAGTCATGGAAAAATCAGCGAATTTGAAAAAGTCTGGGAAAAATTTGATAGCAGCAGAAACATCTCGCCGCCAAATGGTCCTGTCAACACTTTACCCAACACCCTTTTGATCGGTTATCTGACTATATATACTACTACTTAAACCGGAAATTTACCCTCTGAATGCCATGTAAATGCGTTTTACAAAGCCAATTTTTTAAAGCTGTCTCAGATTGGTTCCAGTTTCCTCACCCTGGTTGTTCAGGCAATTTTGCTATACAAAAGCCGCATGAACCCTGGAATGTGGGGCATACATGTAACAGGTCATCCGCCGATGGGGGGAGGGGGGGTTGGGGGGGGTCTGGCGCCGGCCGGGGGGGGGTCTGAGCCAAAATTTTGGGGGAGGGGAAAAAAACGCTCAAAAATCGAGAAAAATCGCGATTTTTTGGCTAAAAATTGCCAAAAATCGCTAATTTGGGCTGAAATACAGCTAAGAAGTGCTGTTTTGCAGGCGATTTTGGCAATTTTTGTGTGTGGAAGTGTAAAAAATTGCAAAAATTTGCTCGAAAATTAACTTGCCAGAAAAATCGGAGGGGGGGGGGGTCGGTGAAATCGTCTCGGGGGGGGGGGTCCCCTTCTGGGGGGGGTTGGCCTAAGTCGGGTGGGGGGCAGACCCCCCTGTTACATGTATGATGTGGGGGTAGTATTATATGGTGCCACTAGCCTAAATGCCTGTCATGGTGTCGGTACCGTAAACGGCGTTAAGTAAGTGCCAGCCTGTTATATAGTACCGGTACCTTTTATGGCATTAAGTGGCTGACTTTTATAGTGCCAGCTATTTAGAATTCCTAAAGAAACGAGTTTTGTCTGTTTCTCCAGTGAGTGGAAATGTCAGCAGCACAACTATCTCAAGTAACGGGGCTACCGGGCGAAGCTGAGATCCGAAGTTTGAAGGAATTCTTGGTCCAATACAACACGTAAGTACATAGAACCAGTTGACGCTACTAAAATTAGCCGAGTGCTACAAAACCAGAAACAGCCAATACCCCCACTCTGACTAGACAAACATCGGAGTTTTTGGGTTAGCATCGATCGATCAGCCGCCGCTACCCCCAGTCGGGATTTGAAAACTTACTACAGCCCAGTCCGGTTCAGACTCTACCGATTAGAACAGTTTTTGCACCCAACCAACCAATAGAATTAACCGAACCGAACCGAACCGAACTGGCATCCTTAGTGATTTCGCGGCTAAACTACGAGTTTGAACGATTGTTTTGGTAACCTGACTTGTTGATTTTTTGACAAACTGCGAAAAAGTTGATGGAACGAGGCTGAAAAAGAATAGTTCATGATTTGACCATACATGTAACAACAGGGGGTCTGCCCCCCGCCCGACTTAGGCCAGACCCTCCGATTTTCTGACAAGTAATTTTTTGAGAAAATTTTTGGCATTTTTTGCAATTCCAGACACAATTTTTTGACGATTTTTAGCCGAAAAACTGTCTTTTCGATTTTTGAGCGTTTTTAGTGCCCAACCCTCATCGGCTGATGACCTGTTACATGAATGGATTTGACTGAACATGTCTGTAGACAAAGAAACTAAAACTACGTCTTTTCTGTTCGCATTTCTGTTGTTCTTTCAGTCTAAGCGAACAGTGTTTCACCGACTGCGTGCGAGACTTCACCAGTCGTTCAGTGAGTAAAGCAGAGGACAAATGCGCCAGCAACTGTCTGGACAAGTACCTCAAGATGACCCAAAGACTGTCAATGCGATTCCAGGAATACCAGATGCTCCAGTCAGAAACTATGGGACCTTCGCAAGCGTCAAAGTGATCTAATAATTTTCTGTCTCCCAGTAGTTACATCTAGCTAGTTGTGAGTTTTTTTATGATAATAAGAGTAAACAGACGAAGAACGAAAACCGGTGTGTGCTAATCAATAAATCGATAGAATCGATCAATCACTTCACGTCGATATCCATCGATTCGATCACGTCGAACTTTATCTCCTTCTGTTTCAGCACTTTCGTCGTGCCCGGCTTGAAGCGGTACGGCAAATCGCTGAAATATTGAAGCTTTAACGCTTGGACCTTCCATAAAGTATGACGTCGAAAAATTCAAAATTTTGCACCCGTCCCTAATTTTTGCAAAGATTCAAAATTTTTCTCAGTAAGGAGGCAAAAAATGGCTATTTTAAGCTACCAAATAGCGTTTTAGAGCTAAAAACAAGCAAAAAACGATAAAAAGGGCTTCCAAAAACACCGATTTCTCTTAAACATCGGCAGTGGAAACGGCAGATTCGGTTTCCACAAAGGCTTTTCAAGCGAATTTTAAGCTTAAAATTTGTTATTTCTGATTCAGTTTGTTAGTACCGGAGCTGCTACTAGCACTTGCATTTTCGGGTCGGGGGTCCCTAAACTTCTCTTGGGGGGTTGGCCTTTCTAACTAAGTGGTAACCCCACACTCCCTAGTAAACGTATGCCCCCTCCCTGTTATTGCATGTACGCGTGTCCATCCCCTGGCGGAAGTTTGGAATGTATGGACGGTTTGTGCCCAGTTCCGACTTTCCCATTTCCGACTTTCCCAGTTCCGACGTTCCAAGTTCCGACTTTTCCCAGTTCCGATTTTCCCAGTTCCGATTTTCCCAGTTCCGACTTTTCCCAGTTCCGATTTTCCCAGTTCCGACGTTCCAAGTTCCGACTTTCCCAGTTCCGATTTTCCCAGTTCCGACTTTTCCCAGTTCCGACTTTCCCAGTTCCGACGTTCCAAGTTCCGACTTTTCCCAGTTCCGATTTTCCCAGTTCCGACTTTCCCAGTTCCGATTTTCCCAGTTCCGACTTTCCTGAACCTAACCCCTAAGCCTAAGTCTGTACCTAAACCCCTCAGCCTAGGCCTAAGCCTAAGCCTGAACCTATCCACTGGCCCTAAGCCTAAACCTGAACCTCACCGCTAAGCCCTAAGCCTAAGTCTAAGCCTGAACCTAAGCTCTAAGTCTAAGCCTAAGCCTGAACCTATCCACTGGCCCTAAGCCTAAACCTGAACCTCACCGCTAAGCCCTAAGCCTAAGTCTAAGCCTGAACCTAAGCTCTAAGTCTAAGCCTAAGCCTGAACCTAACCCCTCAGCTCTAAGTCTAAGCCAAAACCTAAGTCTGAACCTAACCCCTAAGCTCTAAGCCTAAGCCTAAGCCTGAACCTAACCCCTAAGCCTAAGCATGAACCTACTGTAAGTCTATTCATTGAGCATTGCGTAGCTGCATATTCTTGTACATTTTACCAGAGTCCTGTCTGTATAAAATATAGTGAATGTTATTGTAAAGTCGGAACTGGGAACATCGGAACTGGGAAAGTCGGAACTGGGAAAGTCGGAACTGGGAAATATCGGAACTGGGAAAAGTCGGAACTGGGAAAGTCGGAACTGGGAAAGTCGGAACTGGGAACACGCCGTATGGACGGCCGCTTGTCAAGAAAGAGATAGCCAACATACGTCTGTTGTTTGTAGCAGAAGTCGGGTGCCACGGGTTCCTTGTGAACGGTTCCCTCCTTAGTGACGATGGTCAGTCTGAACGTGTTTCCCGACATATTGTCTCCGTGCATTCCGGCCTGCAGCGACCGACTCACCAGATCTACTGCTTCCTCTTGCTGCAACACAGGCAATTAGAGTCTGTCTGTCTCTGTCTGTCTGTCTGTCTGTCTCTGTCTGTCTGTCTGTCTGTCTGTCTCTGTCTGTCTGTCTATGTCTGTCTCTGTCTGTCTGTCTGTCTGTCTGTCTGTCTGTCTGTCTGTCTGTCTGTCTGTCTGTCTGTCTGTCTGTCTGTGTCTGTCTGTCTGTGTCTGTCTGTCTGTCTGTCTGTCTGTCTGTCTGTCTATGTCTGTCTGTCTGTCTGTCTGTCTGTCTGTCTGTCTGTCTGTCTGTCTGTCTATGTCTGTCTGTCTGTCTGTCTGTCTGTCTGTCTGTCTGTCTGTCTGTCTATGTCTGTCTGTCTGTCTGTCTGTCTATGTCTGTCTGTCTGTCTGTCTGTCTGTCTGTCTGTCTGTCTGTCTGTCTGTCTGTCTGTCTATGTCTGTCTATGTCTGTCTGTCTCTGTCTGTCTGTCTGTCTGTCTGTCTGTCTGTCTGTCTGTCTGTCTGTCTGTCTGTCTTTAGCAGTTAGTTTTTTTCACAGGATGGAAATTTTGTGGGGAAATCGCTGAATTTAGCCTCAGATATACATTAGCAGTGCGGTTCTATCCATTTCATGTTTATTCTAAGCCACTCTGTGAGCAAAGCTGCAGGTAGAATATCGACTCTCAGAAATAGAATGTAACACAATCTTTGAACCAAAGTGCCAACTTTTGTATTTAGAGTTGCTTCTGATGCATCCTTGCATCTCCTACAAGCTGTATTTCATGCAAGGAAAAAATTTCGAAAAAAAATCGAAATCAAAAATTTTCAAACTATTTTTGGCGTTCACAATTTTTTTCATAACTTTACTGTACCGTATAGTGCTGTTTATAGTACCCGGGTGATACCCGGTTTATGGTACTATATGCACCTATGAAATCTGCTCTATAAGAAACTAACAATAGTATGTGAAGTTCTTTGCTCAAATTACCGATTTGATGTAAAAATAGTAAATAGGCTTTACTAGTAGCTCTTGTACACAACACACGCACACACTCAGACGCACACACACACAACTGCTCGGTAACTCGATACTACAAACACTCACACAAACTATCAAACTCTTCATCACATACATCAGAAGCTCTAAGATTGCATTATCTACTGTTCTTCTTCATACAAACAAGGTTTACCACCGAAAATACTGTATTTTCGCACGTTTTCTATTTATAACAGAATAAAAATCTGTCTTCATTTATCGTACCCCGGGTACTATAAATAGGGGGTACTATAAACAGCACTATATGGTAGGTGGGGATGAAGTGAAGAAGAGACTCACAGTCATGTCTAGCTTGAAGCCTCGTTCCAACACGGTGAAGGCAGAGTAGCTTCCGGATCCGTCAGCCATGTAGGGCATCACTCCGGTGTTTCCGTCAGCGTGCACCCAATGCAGATGCGGCCCGTAAAAGTCAACTCCGCCCACCAATATATAGGCTGATACGTAGCCCATGTACCTGTACACAGACACCTATTACACTCAGCCAGGCACTTAACGCCCTTTATGCAACTGGTACAACCACCATGCAGATACGGGCAAAGGGGGCCCTCTCAGGGGGTGATCCCCCTCAGGCCGCCCGATACTCCCTCAGAAGTTTTTAGAAAGGATTTGTTTTGTATAGATTAGCGCCTTTTAACGTTTTTTAAGCGAAAATTGCAACTTTTTACGATTGTTAGTGCGCCCAGAATTTTCAATCACTCACTCCTGTTCATGATGAGCTAACTTGTTGCATGTATGGCTTAAATTAGTTGTAAACGCTTTACGAAAATAAGCAAAAAACCTTGATTTTAGCAAAAACAATCGACTATCCACTCAACCACCAACAGAATTTCATAATTCTCCCGTTATCAGGTGAAATATTACAGTCAGGCACTTAACGCCGTTTATGGTACCGACACCAAATATGGTGACTTTACCATAATGGTGCCGGCATCATAATGGTACCACTACCTTGTATGGTACGAAATCTGAACAGAGTGGTAGCATTTGTATGGTACCAGCACCTTATATGGTGTCGGTACCATAAACGGCGTTAAGTGCCTGACTGTATTAGTCTAGCTGTTTGGTGGTAAGTTTCCATAATAGTAAAAAAACGACAAATACTTGGCAGTAAGGATCACCTGAACAAATGTTGCTTAGCTTTGCGCACTGCAAACTGCACCATAGCTTTGCGGTCAGTGTTTAGTTCCAAGAGCGTACAATGAGCTTTCAGCATTCTTCCCACCTGTTCCAGATCGGCCGAAGTTCCTGCACCACAGGCACTAAACCAAACTTCACTTTATCACTTGATTAAACCGGTTTAGTCTTCCTTCGGTTAGAGTCCAAATAAATCTGCTTGGTGTTCGTATTGGCTTAGAATCCTGAACAAAAGTGGACTTGCGATTGTAATGTCTCAACATGTCCAGAAAGGCTTAAGGCCTTTCGAATTCACCCTTGAGGCGAACACAATTTCTGAGTTCGTAGGCCTGTCAACGCGGTCGCCAATTTGACCGAACAGAGCCAGTAGTTAAGGTGTTCGCGAACACCAGACGAACACAAAAATGGGCAGGGCGAACACCCTATGAACACTACCCAAACGCCCCCAGCGAACAGCTTATAGACATTTTGGAAACACTTTAGAGACACTTTATGGATAATTTTCGAAGTGCTGCTTTGTTTCAGAGCCTTCTGAATATACAGGGTGTGCCAAAAAAAAACAACCCAGCAGATTTTTCGCTGTAGCAACCGCAAATTTCAACCGATTTGAATGAATCCTTTTTTAAATGAAAGATAAATAAATTCTTAAAAGATTCCTGAAATTTTCATTAATGTACTCTGCTTAGTTCCTGAGATATTGGCTCTCAAAATAACAACAGTGATTTTGGCAGTGAACAAGAGGGATTTTTTTATTATTCTGCACTTCCTAATAAAACGGATTCCTGCTACTGCTAAGGGCTCTTGGAGGCTTTACACGTGACACAGAAACTCGGTTTACTTCAACACTAAAGTATCATTAGCCCCAGCAGTAGGAATCTGCTTTATTATGAAATGCAACGGAATCGCTCTTGTTCTTTGCCAAAATCTGTTTCGACTTTGAGAGCAAATATCTCAAGAATTAAACTGTGAATCTGAATAAAAATTGCACTAATCATTGAAGAATTATCAGTCTTTCATTCAAAAAAAAGGGTTCATTCAAATCGGTCGAGATTTGCGGTTGCAAAAGCAAAAAATCTGCTGGGTTGTTCTTTATCAATCTTGTTCATTGCCAAAATTTCTGTTTTGACTTTGAGGACAAATATCTCAGGAACTAAGAAGGCTATCTTAATAAACGGTAAATCAATCTTTCAAGAATTTATTTATCTTTCATTTAAAAAAGGATTCATTCAAATCGGTTGAGATTTGCGGTTGCTACAGCAAAAAATCTGCTGGGTTGTTTTTTTTTGGCACACCCTGTATGCAGTTCGGGTGGTGTCCCTAAACTGTTCCCAAAATGTCTCTAAAGTCTCGGGTGGTGTTCAGAGGGTGTTCAGGTTGTTCGGGTGATGCGGTGTTATAGCGGTGTTCGTCATGAGTTCGCCCCGCCCATTTTTTCTGTCGTAGTAGTTGGGCGAAAAACGGGCGCACACAAAAATTTCACGACCAACTCATTTGTTGCGTTCCTGGGTGGAATCTTTCCAATATGGCAATAGGTGAATTCGAAAGGGTTAAACCGGAAATTTGGCAATAGTCCAAATTGTTAAGCTACTTTTATTGCTATAAGTGTAATAGAAATGCGAGAACAACAATTAATGAATAGATGCGATTTTCTCTTTCGCATATTTTTACGGTTTCTCTAATAATTATTATACAGTTCTGAAAGTAATAAACAGCTTACAAAATCGACTCCGTAATTGGATGGACCTTCACACAGAATTTGTCAGCTATTATGGGACCCATGGTAGCTCGGGAATCGGCTCCCATAACTACGCCATCCTGAAAATTAACAGAAATCAGCATTAGTTAGATTAGATTAGCCCGTAGGAACAAAAGAGGCTATGAATTCAGACCGCTATAGACGATCTTCCTACCCCGTCGGATTATTTTGGCAATCATGTTTTGTCATTTGGGGATAAAAATCTCAAATCGTTTCATTCGACTAAAAATAAACCGTTTTAGCTACATTAGACCATGGACAAGGTGATTCAGAGATTTTCGGCCGAAAGTATGGCTTTCGCTTAACTAAACAACACGTTCTGTTCTACGTACCATACATGGGCCGGAAAAATCCGGAGGGGTATGGAGACCTCGGGGCGTCCCAAAAAAGTCGCCTGTTTTGCCTTAAATAAGCAAAAATTTCCCCCTCCAGGAGGGGGCGTGGGTCGGAGAAGGGGAGTATATCGCCTTACCCCCCGGCCCATGTATGCTACGTACATGTAACAGGTCTGGGCCTGGGGTGAGGTAGGGGTTTCCTGCCGAGCGATCGAAGATTTCAAAAATCATAAAACGGATCGGTGTAAAAGCGTTTTTGAGATGGTTTTTATCCATTAAATACAGTAAATAATAACGCTCAAAATTGCTACTTTCAGCCGAGTTGCATTGCAACAGCTAAACTGAGTTTAAAATTAAAAAAAGTACGTCAAAAGCAATTCTAAACACCCAGGCCCATTTATATTGTTACTTGCACAGGGAGTGCCAAAAAAAACAACCCAGCAGATTTTTTGCTGTAGCAACCGCAAATCTCAACCGATTTGAATGAATCCTTTTTTAGATGAAAGACAAATAAATTCTTGAAAGATTGATGCAACCATACATGTAACAGGGGGGTCTGGGGGGTCTGCCCCCCACCCGAAATAGGCCAGACCCCCCCGGATGGCCCCCCCCCCGAGACGATTTCACCGACCCCCCCCCTCCGATTTTTCTGGCAAGTAAATTTTCGAGCAAATTTTTGCAATTATTTACAATTTCACACACAAAAATTGACAAAATCGCCCGCAAAACAGCACTTTTTAGCTGTATTTCAGCCCAAATTAGCGATTTTTGGCAATTTTTACCCAAAAAATTGCGATTTTTTCGATTTTTGAGCGTTTTTTAGTGCCCACCCCCCTCCCCCAAAAATTTTGGCTCAGACCCCCCTCCCGGCCGGCGCCAGACCCCCCCCAACCCCCCCTCCCCCATCGGCGGATGACCTGTTACATGTATGGATGCAACATTTAATAAGATAGGCTGCTTAGTTCCTGAGATATTTGTCCTCAAAGTCAAAACAGAGATTTTGGCAATGAACAAGAGTGATAAAGAACAACCCTGCAGATTTTTTACTTTTGCAACCATCAATCTGAACCGATTTGAATGAATCCTTTTTTGCATGAAAGATTGATAAATTCTTAAAAGATCGGTGCAATTTTTATTGAGATTCACAGTTTAGTTCTTGAGATATTTGCCTTCTAAGTCGAAACAGATTTTGGCAAAGAACAAGAGCGATTCCGTTGCATTTCATAATAAAGCAGATTCCTACTGCTAGGGCTAATGATACTTTAGTGTTGAAGTAAACCGATTTTCTGTGTCACCAGTAAAGCCTCCAATAGCCCTTAGCAGTAGCAGCAATCCGTTTTATTAGGAAGCGCAGAATAATAAAAAGATCCCTCTTTGTTCACTGCCAAATCACTGTTTTGACTTTGAGAGCCAATATCTCAGGAACTAATCAGAGTACATTAATGAAAATTTCAGCAATCTTTTAAGAATTTATTTATCTTTCATTTAAAAAAGGATTCATTCAAATCGGTTGAGATTTGCGGTTGCTACAGCGAAAAATCTGCTGGGTTGCATTTTTTTGGCACACCCTGTATATAGACACAGAACAGGTTGCTGGTCAGGGAGAATACCTTAAAAACGCAGGCCACAATGGTAGTTCCAGTGCTGCGAGCTTTCGGGAACGAATAACCCATCTTCTCCAGTGCCGCATTACTATAATTAATTAATTAACAACCCTATTATTCATCTATCATAACAGTTTTATGATAAACAACTGAGACCGACTAATTAGCTAATTCTGTCAAAGATAAGAATAGAATGACAAGCTATTATTGATAATAAAATTGTGTAGGGTCCGGTCAAAACTTAACAACTTACCGAGCGCAGTTGTCGAACGAAAAGCCGCTCTCTCTCAGTTCTGGTTCGTTCCTGTTGAGCTCCATTCTTTTTACTTAGCCAAATCTCCTGTCTCTGTTTGAATTGAACTTGCTGCAGAGTTCCTTTCTTTCTTCCTATCCTTTTTTCTGCTGTACAACTGAAATTTTCAGATCAGAGCAACCGTCTCTAACAAAAATAAGCCTATTCGACTTGACTGCACACAGACAAGACAAGCTTTTTGTGCAACTTCTGGCACTTTCATTCATGTGCCGTTTGGTGCTGTTGGCTTGCTTGCACCTGTCAATCAATCACCCATCTGGCATGAATAGATGTAAATTTGCAAAAAAACACGATCAAATCTGCTTTCAAACGACTGCTTTCGATCTCCTGATTATTATTTTACACTCCAACTACTAATTACTGGTTGCTATATCAATAGGGATGCAACCGAAGTTCGGTATTATTCGGTATGAACCGAATAATTCGGTTACTAGTACTATTCGAATTCGGTATTTTTCAAACCGAATAATACCGAATATTGCAAAACCGTTAAAATTGCACTGTTTTGCTTGTTTTTATGCAGAAATCACTAAAATATTTCCTGTTTTACATCTCTCTGTTCATTTACTATGCTAAAATTTTGGCAAACAATGACTATTCATAGAAAAAATCAACGAACTTCAAGGTCGAGGTTTAACTTACATAATAATAAACAACAACATTTCGGCCTTTTCAGTTCCCAGTAGACTATGCTGTCCGATTTCCACTTCTTAACCCAAGCGTTTGTTTTGTCTACCGAATACTACGTATAAAATCCCATCTATCTTTACAAACGATTCATCCAATCTAAGTTGTATGCCTAAGCTGCCAGCTCTGGTGCTACAGTAGTACTGGATGAATGCTCCCTTCCTCCAACCTTCTGTATGCATTTGTGATTCGCGCGTAAATATCTTTCTGTTATCCGCCACATTCGAGATAATTGAGAAGGCCCATTCGCCCAACCCGCTGTCAAACTTTAGCTTAGGTTTTAGGCTTAGGCTTAGCTTCAGGCTTAGGCTCAGACTTAGGGGCAAGTGTATTTATGAAATCTCCACCATGTGGCGGATAATAGGAGGATATATACGCGGAAGTGTCTTTGTGCTGTCACTTCACATGATTAATCAGCGCACTTGTGGCCTAACTCGCGCCTCTTGAAATTGTTTGTTCGCAAATTTTGTACTCGTTCTTTACCGTCGTCAGCAGAACGACCAAATAGGGCTTGTTTTAGTTATAGGCATGGATAAATCTATAGCATTCAAACAATACGTCGCACTACATCTATTTTCAGCATAAAAAAGTTCAGCAAAAAAACAAGAAATCGTAGTTAGACAGTATATTTTTGAAATCGCGCTGCGAATAATCAGTATTCGGTATTATTCGGTATAATTCGGTATTATTCGGTTCCGAAAATCCGCTTCGGTATTCGGTATTCGGTATTTTTGTATTCGGTTGCATCCGGCAACAACGAATAGGGGCGACGGGCGCCCCGGGGCGACGGGGCGCCCGGGAGCCTAAAACTAATCAAAGCACCGCAATTTGGCAATTTGAGACGGTTTTGAAAGATTTCGTAATTTTCCTGTTTTTTAAGGGAGACTAACAAAAGCGAAAAAAGAAAGAAGAGAGAGGAGAAAGAGGAGCGGTGTTTGTTTCTGCTTCTTATTCAATATGGCGTCAAAGTTTTCAAGTTCTGAAAATCCACGTCGCCTTAGCATGGCGCGACAAGAAAATGATGTAAACGCGACAACAGGTGTGCGTTTGTTTGTTGTTACCATGTTTTTGGAATCAGTTTCCGAAAGTCGCTTCGATCCCACCTATCCTGTGTTCAAATAGATATAATTAGGTAGGGGTTTTCACTTCCCTATGGGAAAGCTTATGACCATGCAAGGCTATAGTGGCTGCCTATAAATTGGAGTTTCGTATTTTATCGTTTTCATTGGCTCTGCTCTGCATTCAAAGTTTATCAAATGAAGGGCTCAGCCAATTCAGTGACTACCATCCCTATATCTGATCATTCCTGTAGTATGAGTAGCATATGTATTGTTCTATTAACAATTAGCAAACACAATAACAATTTACAAGGAGGCTTCGGTCCTAGCTCTCGTAACCTAAGTCAAAACCTTGCTTGGCTTGCCAGGGAGTCAAGTCAGCACCGCTAAACACAGACGCATACTGCGGCTTGTCAAAAAACCGCTCGCTTTCTAACCAAAATCGCTTTTTTTGCTTTCGCTGTCTTTCAATTCCACTACTGACCTTCGGTTCAGTCGATCTCTGTCCCCTGACAGACCGGATATTGACAACCAGATTTTCTCTGCCTCTGTGGTGTAGTGGTAGCAACTGTGCCTGCCACGCACCCAGCGTAAGACACAGTTGGGGTTCATCCGCAGTGATTGCCTCGCATGTGGCCCTTTATGGGTTCTTTACTTGTCTGTCCCGTGTACATGTGCGTTGTAATAAACCTAAACCGAAGCCTGGGTAAAGACAATCTTTGTCGACATCAAACCAAACGCAAAACAAAAAGTTCTTGCTTATTCCCGCTTCGAACCGCTCATAAATGCATTAATAGAAACGGCGCCCGCGGTACTGGAATATGGGGTGCGTCTGGCTCCCGAGCGCCCCGGGCGCCCCGGGGCGCCCGTCGCCCCTATTCGTTGTTGCCGTTGCATCCCTATATCAAGTTCGACCCCAGATTATGCGTTTTCGGCCTGGAACAGGTGTTGTAAATCGGTGAGCACCCCGATTCTACAAATTTAACAAAGATGACCGAATTTGTTATGAAACAACTGCTTTTAACTTTCAGATTATTTCTACGTATCAGCACACGGACAACTAATTACTGCATGCTATCTCAGGCTACGTGCTATTGTCAAATCGACCTACTTAATCAATTAGCGGCCGAATTCCCCCTGAACTACACAAGAACACCTGGAAACATGTAGAAAATTGTCAGTTGCGCAAGTGGGGATAGGTGGATTGCTGCCCGGGCTACAGAATAAGCACATTTAGAAAGATTGGGGTTCAAGCCCCAGGACTTTAGCTCGCTTTAAATGACGACCTTCACTAAGACAACAATGAAAAAAGAACGTTTCTAACTTCTCTTTTTTAAAGATAGCTCCCAATTTTAAGGTATAAGTAGGCCTACCTTAGAGGCATATTTCTGCGCATTCACGTTCAAAGTTGCTTGAACAACAATTTAAAAAATAGAAAGAATCAAAATGAGCGATTTCGACAGCCACTTACTAAATCAATCATACCATTCAAACCCTTTAACAGATATGCGTGCGCAAGGACGTTTGGGTAGATGTGACAATTTGCTATTGATTAAGCATAAACACAACAATCTTTGTCCAATCCTCAGGTACTTTAGTACGTCTAAACAGAAAATTGACCAAAAAACATCTACACTAGAAACACTAATCTGCGCAATTGGTACCCATGTCATGAATGAAAATGCGTTTGAAAATGCGTTTATTCTCCCCTTCCTTCTGGCTTGCTTAACACTCAGTTTTACGGTTTATTCTTAAGTTTGTGCTTAGACTTACAATCTCTCTTAATATTTGTGTTATTCTTAGCGGTAGGCTAGACAGAACTCATCTCTTAATGAGGGCAGAAATCAGTGAATTCTATCTAAAAATCGTAAGACCAGGGGGAAAGAGTCGTGAATCGGATATTAACTGGACTTGACGCTCCGACTAGCCTATGGGTAAACGCCAGAGAGCGGCTACCGGTTAGAATTTTACGAAATGTTCGACCAGATAGTGATTCACCCGGCCAAGCAGTGTTAAGGTTACGATTGTTACAGCAATAGTGCGCAATACGCGTTCGACCAATTATTATTCAGCCTCTTAAATAAATTTCCTTCGATGGGCTGCGGCTGACTCTGTTTGTTTCACGCTCCCAATGTAGTACTGACCTTAGTAACTCTTTCACAAAGGAGCAGTTTTGATTTTGAGAGCTGCAGGTTTGAATTTTATGAAATTCTCTGCTTTTTATATAACAGTCAGGCACTTAACGCCGTTTATGGTAACGACACCATATATGGTGTCACTAGCCTAGGTACCGGTACCTTCTAAAATCGGACTACAGTGGAGATGTGCTGTGCATTCTGTAAGATTAGAAATAGCCAAAAATAGACTTTTATTTTAGGTAAGAACGAAAGCGCGGCCACTATAAGAAATCATCGCATAGCTGCTAAGTTTTAGTTGATTGCCGGAAAAGAACTAACTAGTGGATTGAAGATTTGTTAAGTTCTCAGTCAGAATTGGGTATCAGGTCACAAAAAGCTCGATTCCCAATATCTGGAAAACACAACTCAACAACACCCAATACCAGTTCACACTCTAATTATGATAATGGTCTCAAATATGCTTTTTTGCTATAACAGTCTTACACTTAACGCCGTTTATGGTGCTGGTACCTAGGCTAGTGGCACCATATATGGTACCCCCACGTTTGGGGACTGTGGTGGCCATGGGTGCCGGTACCATATATGGTACCAAATCTGAAGGGAGTGGTACCATATATGGTACTATACTACAACTAGCAATGCCAAGGTAGGGGTACCATATACGTACAGTATAGTACCACCACAGTGGCCGAACGTAGAGGTACCATAAACGGCGTTAGGTGCCTGACTGTGTTAACTTCACCCAAAACACCAACCACTGTTCACCAAGAGTTACTAATTAATTAATAGTAGAATTTTACAATTTCAGATGGCCCAGTGCCCGCGACTAATCAAATGTGTGCTGGTAGGCGACAGCGGAGTGGGAAAAACTTGCATGCTCAGTTCTTTTCTCAAGGGCGAATTCTACACGCAACACGAATCCACTGTGTAGGTGTAAACAGTCAGGCACTTAACGGTACCGACACCATATATGGTGCCACTACCTTAGCTACCGGTACCATATAAGCTGCCGGTACCATCATACATGTAGCTGGGTTTTCGGCTGGGGGGGAATTTTTCTGATCCAAAATAGGGTTTCAGGGCTATGCATATTCAGCGACCTTTTTTTGGTGTCCAAAAGTGGGTTTCAGCGACCTTTTTTGGGCTCAAAACAGGGTTTTGAGGACTAAAAATCGGGTAAAAATCCTGTCTGAAGTGCAAAAATACCGTTAAAAACCATATTTTTGCTTTAAAACATGCAAAAAACCCTATTTTTTATTTAAAAAGTGCAACAAAAGCTAATTTTGCTTTAAAACGTGCAAAAAAACCCATTTTATTCGACATAATACAGTTAAAATGCATTTCTGGAACCTTCTTTAGAGATTTTGAAACCCAAATTAGCGTTCCGGAACAGTGTGGTGCACTTTTTAACTAGGTAACTAGGTAACTAGGTATACCTAGTATTACCTAGTTAATATTCGGGAAAAGTACCTAGATTTACTTTACCTAGTTGCTGGTTGCTCTATTTTACCTAGTTTTACTTTACCTAGTTTTAAATCCACATAACTAGGTACTTCTAGGTAGAACAAGTTTACCTAGTTTGATATTTTCAGTTTTACGTGGCTTTTTCAGTCAGCAAACCTTCAAATTTCCGGCTTTCCGATCCGTAGAGAATGAATTTCTGACTTATTTGATCAATAAAATACAAATATTTACTTGAAATGTGTCAAATTTCGTAAATTTTAACTCAACTAACTTCATCTTTGTTCTATTGAACCAAAAATAATATTTTGACTTGATTTCGAGCGTTTTAGGTTTACCTAGTATTACCTAGTTTTTCTGGGCTTTACCTAGTATTACTTTACCGAGTTTCTTAGCTGAGAAGTTTACCTAGTATTACTTTACCTAGTTTTTAGGTGACAACTTTACCTAGTATTACTTTACCTAGTTTCAAATTTTCAAAATGCACCACACTGTTCCGGAACCGTATTTTGGGCCTCCAGAAACCCTATTTAGGGCTTCAGAAACCCAAATTAGGGTTTCAGAAACCCAAATTAGGGTTCTGGAACCCTATTTAGGGTTTCAGTTGTTGATGCGGTAACAGCAACCGGCTAAGAGCGAACCAGTAAAGTGTTTATTTTAGCGAGTTAGAGAAAAGAACAATGAGGAGAGGTATTAAAACACAACCACACACAATACAAACAGTAGTAGAACGGAACACTGAACAACAACAGTAACAATAATAATGCGGCATTGAAGTGCATCTCACATCAGTAACCCAAATTAGGGTTTCAGTACTGAAACCCTAATTTGGGTTACTGAAACCCTAAATAGGGTTCCGGAACGCTAATTTGGGTTTCTGAAGCCCTAAATAGGGTTGCGGAACCCTAATTTGGGTTACTGAAACCCTAAATAGGGTTCCGGAACCCTAATTTGGGTTTCTGAAGCCCTAAATAGGGTTCCGGAACCCTAATTTGGGTTACTGTTTCTGAAACCTTAAATAGGGTTCCGGAACCCTAATTTGGGTTACTGAAACCCTAATTTGGGTTTCTGAGCTTCTAAAACCCTAATTGGGGTTCCAAAACCCTGTTCAGGATCTCTGAAACCCTAATCAGGGCTTTTGGAACCCTGTTTGCAGGTTTGGAAACCCAAAATAGGGTTTCAAAAAATCCCCCCCATAATCCGGCTGGGGGGAATTTTGTCCGAAAATCGGGCCTGGGGGGGAAATACCCCCCATTCCCCCAACTACATGTATGCCATATATGGTGCCACTGCCTTAGCTACCGGTACCATATATGGGGTGTCGGTACCATAAACTGCGTTAGGTGGCTGACTGTACAACCGAAATCGGCTGCTTCTAACTCTGGCTTTAACCCTAGATTTGACAGTCACACTGCTTACATGAAAGTGGATGGCAAAAGTATCACCTTGGGACTCTGGGACACGGCTGGCTCGGAAGACTACGCACGCATGCGACCCCTCTCATACCCTCAGGTAATCTATGGCAATTAATTATTGAATCAAAATTGCCGCAAGAGTTGGTGGAAGTTTTTTTAGACGGACGTCTTTCTCCTCTGCTTCAGTTTAACCGATGAGTCGTCGTTTAAGAATTGCACTAGGAAATGGTTTTCTGAGGTGCGCGCTCACTGCTCTAAAACGCCCATTATTCTTGTTGGTGAGTAAAGAGTTGGCTGAAGTTGGTTTGTTTTGCTTCCATTTCGACGGTAAAGTGATTGGATGTTTCGCCAAATCTAAAGATTTCGAAAGTAGAGAGATGAAAAAGACTTAATTTGTTTGGCTGGCAGTCCCCACGAGAAGTTTGATTTGTTATTAAATAAATTGATTGCTATTTATTTTGTGATTTTGGCCAAGACAATTTAATTTTAATTTGATCGGAAACACCATATATGGTACTGGTACCTAGACTAGTAGTGACACCATATACGGTACCGGTGTCGCGTCAGATTTGGTCCGGGCAATATTTGGTCCGGCCGGACCAAATACGGCACCATGTTTGGTCCGGCCGGACCAAATCTGACAATTTTGTGCCAGCAGATTCAGTCCGGGCACCGCAGATATGGTCCGGGTAGATGTAATTTTATCTACTTTTGCTGATCAAATAGACGTACACATTTTGAGTACTGTTTGTGTATGGTAATGTGTATCAGAATTTTCAATGTGTATGTGTATGTGTATACACATTGAAAAAACAATGTGTATTTTCGTGTATGGTAAATGTGTGTGTATATACAAACAACAGTAGCTAAAACATACGGCAGAATTGTTCTTTCCTTCCAAAATTTTCGTTGTAAACCAAAAACAGCATGCTCTGCAAAAAACGCTGTAAAATTGAATAAAATGCCCTATGTGTTTTAAACCAATTCTTGTTGTTTCATTAACCAGAAAGTGTACATATACTACTACTGCATGTCATGATTTTAATCTTGGACCTGTGGAACTTGAATCAAGTAGAGATTCACTGACTGATGCTTCAAGAATTTTGAATTTTGAAAGTGTAAGTTCGTTTCATAAGACCCACAGTCAGTGTACATTGTTTTATTGTTCTTCAACTGTATTATTACTATTATTACACGCTGTTTGTTCGACCTATTGGAATTAAACAGGAAATTCTAATACCCGGACCAAATATGCCAGACCCGGACCAAATATGGCACCATATTTGGTCCGGCCGGACCAAATGCGCGGCCGGACCAAATATGGCGTGACACCGGCACCATATATGGTGTCTGTCGGTCGGTACCATAAACGGCGTTCAGTGCCTGACTGTAGTAGTCGAAATAGAAACAAAAGGATGGAGTTAGATTAATAGTTCCTGCAGTTTACTGGAAATCCAGACTCAGACATTAGGTGGTTTTTATTAGGCTATTTTCTACACCTTTTTCAGTAGAAAAGTAATCAGAATTTATTTGGAAGTTGAAAGTAAATTCTTAATAAAACAGTAAGTAAATTATTTTGCGGACCTGTAAGTAAATGCAAGTAAATTGCTGAACTACTGTATGACTTCTAATGAAAGCGCACGCTTTAATAGTAGCGTCCTTACAGGGACAGCCCGAAAACATAAACGCGTTGGCTCTAATAGTAGCGCCCTTCTAATAATATCGCTTCCACGCGCACTACTATCAACGCTCTGTACATACGTGTTTCCAATGTAGAATACTGTCCCTTTGAGACAATTTTCTTTGATTAAGCTTGCAAACATTAGTCAGACTAAAACTCATATATAAAGATTGCTTGTGTTTAAGACAAAAATAGCCTGTATTTTCAGGAAAATGAGGATACTTGAGATGGCCAATGTAGCATTGAAACAATAAACACGCACGGCGCCCCAAAAGCAATCACGAAAAAATTATAGCCCAGCGCTATTATTAGAAGCTTTACGGTATTTTACTTCTCAAAGCGACAAACTTGGCCAAACTGTTAAATGGTAAAATTCTAAGGATTTGTGCATCTGCTTGTTGTGTTAACGTTTCAGCGATAATTAATTAATTAATTAATTAGCAAATTAATTGACAAACACAAACGTAGCAAGACCAAACCTCAGATAGATAAGTCTTCAGCAGTACTAATTGTACTTGTATTTAATATTTAATTAATTACTGTGTGCATTTTATTTATTTGAGGTACCAAGTCAGACCTGCGTTCACCCACTCATGTAAAAGGCGAAGTGAGGAGAGAGCAAGCCGAAAGACAGGCGACCTCTCTGCAATTTTGCGGCTATTCAGAGTGTTCAGCGTTGAGTCAAAACGGTCTGCCGGAGGTACGAAATTAGCCTCGCCTCTTCCTGTCCAATCGATGCGAGATTGGCCTAATTAGTGTTTTTGTTTTCAGCTATTTGAGCAGGCCGTCCGGGCCGTCACCGACCCTGTCGGCAAGAGAAAGAACGAATGGGCAAATACCGTCAGTACTTTGGACGCGCTGGGCTTTTGAGCGGCTTTATGACGCCAATAATAAGCTTTTTTGCTTTTGCGGCTTTGTAAATTGGCCTGCTATGTACAAAAGGATGTGCCTAATAAACTCAATTTGTTGTGTAATGATTAGTCAAATTTGGCACGGTGGCTTTGTAGAGAGCTTGGCCCTTTGCTAAGTTTAGTAACTCTCTACTTCCGCTACCCTTTTCCAATTAATTGCTTGTCCAGGATTTAAGAAGATTTCTCGCTCAGTGCATTTTCTTGATTTAGTCAGTAATCTTCAAATATCTGCGCGCTTAGGATATTTCTAAGTTTCAGTAGGTGCTTCTATCTCTCTTTTTGCCCTAATTTTATTTGCCTCTTTTTAGCAGAGAATTTTTATAAAAATTTCACCAATTTTTCAGGAATTTATTTGTCTTTCATTTAAAAAAGATTCATTCAAATCGGTTAAGATTTGCTGTTCCTACAACAACAAGATCTCTGCTTGGTTGCTTTTTTGACGGACCCTGTACTTTCATCTTTGATCTTTGTTGATGTTTGATTTGTCAAGTTTGATGAGCAGACCGATCTTTTCATCAGATCAAATATGACAGCCTGTTTCATTTATTGAATGAAAGGTAAAACTAGGCATGTGCAATGGCGTAGCTGGGAATCGAACTCAGCACGTTTGGTTGCCGGTCCAGTGCTCTAACCACTCAGCTACACGCCCATGCCAGCCAGACCAACCAACGAACTTAAAACCCGATAGTAGTACAGTCTGGCACTTAGTGCCATCTATAGTACCCGGGGTACTATAAATGGAGACAGATTTTTATACTGAAATGAGCTTTTATAAATTCAAAACGTGCGAAAAATCCAGTATTAACCTTGTTTGTATGAAGAAGAACAGTAGATAATGCAATCATAGAGGTTCTGATGTGTGTACATAACCTATTAATTTACATCAAATCGGTAATTTGAGCAAAGAACTTCACATACTATAGTTTGTTTCTTATAGAGCAGATTTATTACGTTACGTGCCATATATAGTACCCGGGTACTACAAATGGATTCAATTTCATTTTCGCAAAACCCTAAGTGCCATCTATAGTATAAACAGCACTATACGGTTCCATATGGCCATGGGTGCCGGTACCATATGGTA
Source organism: Sabatieria punctata (assembly GCA_030248155.1). Classification (NCBI taxonomy): domain Eukaryota; kingdom Metazoa; phylum Nematoda; class Chromadorea; order Araeolaimida; family Comesomatidae; genus Sabatieria; species Sabatieria punctata. The sequence continues at coordinate 7,830 of JASANB010000907.1, read as the reverse complement.
CGAAATCTGAAGAGAGTGGTACCATGCAGGGTTGTATATTTTTCCGAAAAAAACCTCGGCCTGTTTTTTTCCAGTTTTTTTCCGGTTTTTTTCCGGTTTTTTTCCTAAATCGCGGAAAAAAACTCCAGCTCAAGTTCTCGATATCCTAGCCTGGTTTTATGATTCTAAGGCTTTCTATCGCCTTCCTCAGTCTTGTTAGACCAGAAATACACGTGTTACATTGATATAAATCACGAAACAGGCATGAAACAGTGCCTGACAGGTTCCATAAATAACGCTATATGCAAATTTTCTTACAGCAGTTTGCATTTTTGTTTTTTCATGCCAAATTTGGTCTTTTTTGTTGTTTTTCTAACAGTTTTGAGTCAGTATGGCCTATTATACATAGCAAAAGTCCATTTTTTAAACGAAAAATGACGTAAATTAGCTATTTTTAGCTTGAGTTTTTTTCCGCGATTTATGTTTTTTTCCGACCCTTAGGAAAAAAACCGGTTTTTTTCCGGAAAAAAACAGTTTTATTCCGGTGTTTTTTTCCCACCTCACATCCCTGGTACCATGTATGGTTGGTGCAGTGGCTTAGGCCGCAAAGCCTTGTGCGCGACGTCGTGCGCTCAACTTCTCGACGCGGCAAGTTTCTTGCCGCAAAGAGTTGGTGGTCGGCACAAAGCTTTACCCAGGCCACCGAAAGCTGGTGACAGCGAGTAGGTGAAATGGGAACCGACTGGATCTGCCTTAGCGCCGAAGCCGCTCCAAAGCATGCCACGTTGAAGGAGGAGATCAATGACGTCAGGAGTTGTCCATGGAAACCGACTAGGCCTGGGGGCCTCTCTCACACCAGGGGCGCACCAAGCGGACGTTGGGAGCCATACATGTAACAGCTCCGGGCCGACCTGGGGGGAGGGAGGTAGGGGGGGTTTCCTCAGGTGGGGGGTCGAGGGGGGTTTCGCCCAGGTGGGGGGTTCGAAATTTCAAAAAGCTCCAAAACGCCTAGAAATGCGTTTTTAGCACGTTTTTTTCAGTATGGACGCTAACGCTATTTTAAGCTGCCAAATAGCGTTTTAAAGCTAAAAACAAGCAAAAAATGACAAAAAGAGCTTCCAAAAACACCGATTTTTCTTAAATATCAGCAGTGGAAACGCCAAATTCGGTTTCCAAAGGCTTTTCAAGTGAATTTTAGGCTAAAAATTAGTGATTTCTGACCCAGTTTGTTAATACTGGAGCCACTACCACCACTTGTATTTTTTGGTCGGGGGAGGGGTCCCTTAAACTGTCTCGGGGGGGGGGGGTGAGGGGGGTTTGGCCTTTCCAGCAGGGGGGTAACCCCCAAACCCCCTAGTACATGTATGTTAGGAGCCAAAATCACCATGGCGTCAACACGCCAGGCACTCTCTTAGTACCTGGCGCCCAACAGCATAGCTAGAGTGGCTGGCAGTGATAGAAGCGAAACGTCCGAGATGATGAACCATGGGGGACGCGAAATGGACCACATAGGTCTGATCGTAAGGCACATCCGATGGGATCGGATCGGACCTACTAACTGTACAGTATGCACAGTTCAGCCGACAGTAAAATTAGCCGTGCTTAACAAGTTATATTTAGTTTTACGATCAGCTTAACGAGATCCATTAGTGCCTACCTAGTTTTGCGTAAGATCTGATAAAAGCAATAGCCCCTGCAGTGAGAGAGAGCGCTCCAAAAATACGTCAATTATTGAAGGAATATGACGTAGCGACAAGACCCCATGCCAGCTATCGCTAATTCTACTCAATCAGGCTTGAAGTAAAAGGCATTATTTGTGCTAGCCGACGACGGAAACAAGTCCAACCGGAGGCACTAATTATCATTCGCAGAAACGATAGGTGCCACAGGCGTTTCCCTCAACCCCTTTGATCAAAAGCTTTCCAACGGTCGCTTTTGCAGCGGTAGCACGTAGGTGGCTGTCACATAAATGTGAGCTTTTTTCCTTCTTGCTGCTGATTTACCTAGACATGAGTCGCTAATAAGCTGAACTGTTAATTTGGAGCGCACTAGCTTTTCAATTTTAAAACCTGCTTGTGTATTAGGGCTCTAGCTTCAGCTTGTAGACACAACACGTAATTAAGACCCAGCTTTAGCTTAACGTATTGATAACTTTCTGACTTTCCGATGCGTTCGGCCTGGCTGTTGGAAAGGTTGTTTTCAGATTGTTTTGGTTTAGTGCGGTAAACTGGCATATTGAAAGTTATTTTTTTTTAACCATTTCAACTGCAAGCGTTCCGTGAACATCAAAAAGAACAAAGTTTGAGTTTCCGATAGGTTGACCAGCTACACCATATGGCGTTGGTATATTGCAAAGGGTTATTCTGACGGACCTTTTAGCTTTTGGTCTCAGCTGAGAGAGCCTGGCTGGACCGGTCCATTGTACTGTGGGCAGGTATTGAGAAAGTACCTAATATCAGGTATCAGGTACAGATATTTAAAAAATGCCCAATCAGGTATCAGATATACACGTATTCGTAACAATACAGGTATCAGCAATTTCGCAAAAATTTGTTAAAATCCGAATTTCAGCCGAAAAATCGCTCAAGATGCCAATTAGATTCAAAAACAGCTAAAATCAGTTTAGTTCCAGTTATTTTATGTTTTTTTCCGTTATGAAACTGAACAAAATACTTACCTAGAAAACCTGCTTTCAAAATGATCATAGGGATGCGTAATTGCTTTGGAGATTCAGCGTGCTGAACTTGCTCACTTTAAACTTTTACAGTAGGCGACTCAGCGGTCTGTTTTCGGCCGGCGACAATGCAATCGATCGGCCATTGCGCGCTCTTTCAAATGAGGCCAAGCGCTGAAACTATGTAAAGCTGGAAGTTAAAAAAATTGTGCTTTGCAAGCTGTATTTTGCAGCAGTCACCATGCACTGGCCGATGATCATATTTTTCGCAAGTTTGTTCGTGACAGGAGCAACCGGCAACACACTGGTGATCGTACTGATCGGTCGACTGTTGATGAGATCGCGCGATCACCATCACCACGTCACCACGCTGGTCTACCATCTCTACTACTACGTGTTAGCGTTGAGCGTCGCTGATCTCCTGGTGATCAGTGTCATTCCACTGTTGATCACCGAACGACTGCTCAACTATTGGCCGTTCGGTCGCGTCTTGTGCAAGCTCTATTGGTCGATCGAGCACGTCAACAAGTTGATCTCCATCTTCATTCTCACCGTGTTGAGCATAGATCGGTATTTGGCGATCACCCAACCGTTCAACCTGCATTGGATCCACCGAGCCAGCGGGGCCAAAACCATTCTCCCCTGTGGTTTGGTGATCGCTTTGCTGCTCATGAGTCCTGTACTGATCTACAGTGACGTTACTACTGTAACTCTTCCGCTGACTGTCAATGTTACTGTGGACATTGGTCAAGTCTGCCAGCTGGACCACACCTCAATGCCGGGGAGTTTCTTCAAAATCTTCATAAGCTACATCTTCTTCTGTGCCTACGTCTTGCCTGCACTGATTATTGGAGTCTCGTACGGAAGACTGATATACTTCCTGAGAACGGCGCCTACTCTACAGGCACCCAGTGCTGTCATGTCACCAGCTAGCTCCGTGTCTGGACTGCAGCAGATATGCGAACCTAACAGTCTTAGCCCGGAAGCTGCTATTCCAGAGAGGTTAATGAGGAGAGCTAGCACTAGAAGCAATGGTACGAGTTTTATTGATTTTTAAAATAATTTGCATACAACGGTACATAACAAGTTGTTGCCCCTCCTCAGACTGTGGCAGGACCTAAGGACTAGAGATGTGCACGGGCACCTTTTTTCCGGGCCGGCCCGGCCCGGCGGGCCGATCAGGTGAGGCATGCCCGGCCCGCCATGCCCGACGGGCATCAAAATCGGGCCCGGCCCGGGGGGCCTGAAAATGGTGCCCGGCCCGGCCCGGCCCGTCCAAAATCGTTGAAAACCCGGCCCGGCCCGTCCAAAAACCCTCAACATGAAAAATATCAGTTCATACTCTAATTTATTCTCATTTCAATTTTTACAAAAAGGACCCAGAAGTTGATTTTAGTGATATCTTAGCCTAAAAAACTGAGTCTAGCGACGCAAGCAGTAAACTAAAAAATAAAATCCATTTCCCCTCTAAGCCCAAAATTACGCAGCAGGTCAATTTCAGTTTCGCGCCGACCAAACTCAGAAAAACGACGACGTCATGCGTCACGATTCATATTTCGCGTGGTGGTCTTTCATTTTCTCTGCTGGACACCCTATTGGCTAAACACCGTTCTACCTGTGATAACCGGCAGTACGTGGCTGCGAAATTCTGATGACATTCTCTACGTTCAAATGTTCATTCACTCGCTCAGCTACTTGAACTCGGCAGGAAATTGGATTTTCTACGTGTTGTTGAACAAGGAAATCAGGAAGAACGCCAGAAAATCGTTGAGCAGTACGCACAGCAATCGCAGTGACCGACTGAAATTGACTTCTTCCACTCCGAAGGTCAGCATTACGCAGGCTGAACCGATCACGCCGAAAATTGCCACTGATTGTACTTTTATGGAGCCGAAAGAATCTGTTGTGTGATTATTCTAAGGTTTCTGTTAGTTGTTGAAATTCTGGACAGACCAACATGACTTATGATCACCTCTGTTCTATTACCTACCCCAGACGTGGGCTGTATTTATTTATTTATTTATTTGTAGAATGCCCCGAGAAGAGAACACAAATAGATTAGTAAAGCAAAGTGGAGCCTAAGGGCAAGCAAAGTGGAGCCTGTATGGAACTTTTCGCATGACTTTTGTACAGAAAATATGATAAAAGTACCGCAGTTTTCCACCTATAAGACCCCTCCGGTTATAAGACCCGGGTCTTATAGCAGGTGGTCAGAAAGCAGGGTCTGTCAGGGGCATTGTCCAGTTATAAGACCCGGGTCTAAGCTCAGAATGGTGTGCTTTCGTGTATATTTTTACAAGATAACTAATGAATAAGGAGTTTTTGAACTCAGGTCGTTCAAGAATCGTTCTAAAACCTGTTCTGAATCTTTGTAAAATTCTGGATTTGATAGGTTTAGATAGCTGCTGTAAGCATATTGGAGCTTCTAAGTTGCCTAAGTGTTCAAAACTTTTTTAAAACTGAGCTATTCAGACTTAAACGTACAGTCAGTTGTTGCAAAGATGCAAAGATTGTCAGTGTATTTCATGCTTTTCATGCAGAACTTCGAGTGTTAATTGTAAAATATAGATTTTCCACCTACAAGACCTGGGTCATATAACTGGTGCAAAAATGTGACCCAAAATTTAGGCATTTTCCGGTTATAAGACCCGGTCATATACCGTAGGTGGAAAACTCCTGGTAAAGTTACGTGTACCTAAATTTAATGCTTGCCTTTGTCTGGTGCATCCTGTGAAAGTAAACAATTATAAAGTTGGGAAAAGAACAGATGCAGCTTTTAAACTTGAGATAGCGAAGCGAATTTACCTTGCTCTCTCAAGTCCGATAGTCAAGACAAGATGATGTCGATGCTACTGACTTTCCTTTGTTTGTGCTACCTTTCCGCAGGTCATGAAACTGATAAAAGTAAGAGATTCTACTTTTGAACAATTGCGTTTTATAACAAAAGTTACTGAGAAAAAGTTCACTTTGGAGTTAAATAATGCACCATCCGACAAACAAAATCAGAGAAAAAACAACTTTCTCTGTCATACATCATACATCATACGTGAAAGCACATTAACACAAACAATATTTACGCAATATGGTTGATATATTTATAAGGCTTTTCTCTAAACCTTCTTTTTTAATCAGGTTCCCAAACCAAACTACTGATTCTCGGTGGTACATACTCCAGCAAGTCAATGGAATACTTTTACCCCAACCAACCAGACAAAAACGCCCTACTAAACACCAGCCTAACCATCGATCGTTATGGTCAAGCCAGCGTTCTGCTCCCCAACAATTCAATAATGACAATCGGAGGATGGACTTTCATTCGTTCAACAGTCAGCAACGTAGTAACGGCCAAAACCGAGCTATTCGACCCAGAGACATTTCAAGTTGCGCCCGGTGCCACCATGAATCAGGTTCGTGCGTGGGCGGGCGCGGCAATTTTGAACGGCCACCTATGGGTGTGCGGCGGTGTCGGGCTGAACTACCAAACTTTGCGTTCCTGTGAATCTTTGAGCTTCAACGGTGCCTGGATCTACAGAAAGTCAATGCAGGCCAACAGATACTCTCTCGGTCTTGTACAATACGGTGGATTACTGTACGCTATAGGCGGTTCAGACTGGCAAGCCGCTCATGACCTGAAATCTGTTGAGAAGTACAGTCCAAAAACCGATTCCTGGACTTTTCTGGCTAGTATGCAGATTGCTAGAGCTCCTTATAATGCGGCGGCATTGAGTGGCGAGCTGTTTGCCTGTGGAGGAAATTATGTAGGAGCCTATAAATCGTGTGAAAAGTTTTACACACCAACTGGCAAGTGGGTACGCATTGCGGACACACTGATGTTCAGGGATTACATGAACTTGGTGGCTCTGGGCGATAAGCTCTATGCTATAGGAGGTTATGACAATCAAGAGGAACCCGAGTCTTTGGATTCCATAGAAGAATACGACCCGATTAGGAACGTTTGGTCGCTGATGCATAAACGCATGCAAAGACAACGCTACATTGCCTCTGCTGTTGCTTTGTGAAACTCCTAATGAGGGGTTTGGGAACTTGTATTGTGTATTGGGTGTATTGGCATGTTTTCCAGGTATTCTAGGATTTTGTCCCCCAACACCCAGTACTAATTTGCAAAGGTAAAAATCGATGTTGCCCTGTAAAAACTGATCTGAAAAAAATCGAAATGGTTGATCGATGATTGGATTTAGGAAGTTGTTTTTGCTTTAATCAACTAAACGTCAGTAGAATTTCCTAAACTGTCCGCTTTTCTAACTACTGCTTGAGTTATACATTGTACGTAAATGTCTCTGTTCTTAGCTAAAATAAAAATCGTGTCATTTCTAATGTCACCAGAATGTACCAAGGGCTATTGGGGTGGTACGGTACTCTTGCTTTCCGGCCGAGTTAGGAAAAAATTCACCGGTAGTAAGACACATGAGTGACCGAATTACAAAATGGTAAATACTATTCTGAGAATTTAAAACGGATAGCTGATGGTGGGAATCGATTTACTCCTATTCTACTCCACACTTTGGAATGGCTTTAGGGAGACAGCAATTTGCGACCGTTCTCTGTAATTTACGGTCCGCAAAAACAGAGCAAAAAGAAGAGATTCGCGGCCCATTCCCCCTTCCCCGTTTAAAGTGCCATTTTTAGACTTGTTTTCCTAAGTCTAACCCTGACCCGGACGGAGCCTAAGCCTGAGCCTAAGCTTGATGCTCAGCCTAAGCCCAAGCTTGAACCTAAGTCAAAGCTTGATACCAATGCTCAAAGAAGATAGATTGGTCGGCAGATGGTGGAAATGGGCTTCCTCCCAGTAAGCAAAAAAACATTCTTTTTCGAAGAAGAATGAAGCAATGTTTTTAACTTGTGTTGTGTTATTCAATAGTTATTATTGCCTGGAAAGTACCCAAAGAAAAATTTAATCCTTGGATCGGAGCTATGGCTACAGTAGGTGTTCATAGATTTTTCATTAACGGTAGGTGGGGGAATCTGCGTCGTTTCGTTGCTTGCCTTCCGCCAATACTGAATTCATACTGTACATGCGTAGGGTTAAATTTGCTTTTCTATTAGGATTATCAATAAGTAGAACTCCATCCCAGCTGAAGTAGTTAATGCCAGAAAGATTGAAATTTTTACTAATTTATTAAAGCAAATCGATCTGTCCCATCTTCTTCATGTGTCTT
>JASANB010000906.1:0-136692 GCA_030248155.1 Sabatieria punctata | reverse complement strand
AATTGATACTGATAGGACGTGACGAACCCCAGACACACCAGCACCGCTACAAACCCATACGCACTGCCGCACAGCATGCAAGCGTAACGCATATCGAAGAAAAAGTAACGCACAGGGACGCCCACTGCGAGCAGTCTATCTATGGAAACTGCCAGCAGCATAACCGTCTGAAGCGGGTCAGTCCAGATGTAGATCAGGTTCCACGGCGTCCAGAGACAATCCCATCGGCTCACCAATCGTCCTGCTTGACCTGTCCAGATGAGGATCATGCGCGGCAAGACCAAAAAAGTGGCCACTCCATTTAACCCATCCGTGAGAGCCAACGCTGAAACAGTACCTCCTTTCCACAGAAGATTTGATTATGACTTGTGATTGTTTGCAAAGAAATCTGAGAGCTCAAACCACCTGCAATGATGAAGTATTCTTTCTGGAACCGCAGATAGGCTTGCTTGACGATGGCAAAGAAAATACTGCCATTGCAGACAGTCAATATCAGGCCCTCTATCAAGTAGACCCAGAACTTAGGTATCAGTCCACTCAAATACCCATCATTCGTTGAATCACTGTCGTTGTGTTGCGATGTCATTTGTCAGCTTCTAAGCGGAAATCACTCACTTGCAAGTGAACAGTAAAGGCAAAGCCAGGCCAAGCCAGCTCAAACAGGGCAGGAAAAATAAGAAACCCTAGCTAGGCCGCTCATGGGCCCATCATGCAAACCCATATACATATCCTGAACTTAATCAACTAAGTCAAAATCTCTTAATCTTTATAATCTCAAATCTCTGAACTGAACTGCTGAGTGCCTTGAAGCACTGGAGTTTTTAGTGACAGGAAAAGTGGTTAATTGCTATGGGTGCCAGGTCAATCGTGTAATGAGGGTAATGAGCAAGCAGACCGACTGGCTCGGGATGGTGCTCAGACCTCATTCCTGTGACCAGAACCTGCTGTTGGAATCTCTGCTTAGATGTGTAAGAGGGCCCTTACTAATTGGACCCATCGCCAGCATTATACATACTGGCGGTCTTTAGATAGTTGCAGGCAGGCCAAGATGCTTATTGATGGCCGAAATCTACGTACCAGACATAACCTCTTGCAACTTCCTCGCAAAGTTTTAAGAATAGTGGTAGGTGTGCTTACCGGCCGTTGTGGACTTAATAAGCACCTAAGGACTATGGACTGGCGGCGGACTCTCTCTGTGCGCTTTGTGTGGAAGAAGAAGAAACCATCTTTCACTTTCTAGGACAATGCTTTGCCTTAGTTGCAATTCGAAGGTGTACTCTTGGGGGTCACATTCTGTCACCTGAGGATATTTGAAGTTGTGAGCTCAGAGATCTCCTGAGATTCATCAAAGAATCTAAGAGATTCTCTGACCTCTAGCTTGCCATTAAGTTCCAGGACTCATGTATATGGGGTTTGCATGATGGGCCCATGAGCGGCCTAACGCTAGGGTATTCCTTACAATCAATCAATCTATCACCTGCCCCTGCTAATTGAGCTGGCTTGGCCTGGCTTTGCCTTTACTGTTCACTTGCGAGTAAGTGATTTCCTAGCAAGCTGACAAATGACATCGCAACAAAACGACAGTGATTCAACGAATGATGGGTATTTGAGTGGACTGATACCTAAGTTCTGGGTCTACTTGATAGAGGGCCTGATATTGACTGTCTGCAATGGCAGTATTTTCTTTGCCATCGTCAAGCAAGCCTATCTGCGGTTCCAGAAAGAATACTTCATCATTGCAGGTGGTTTGAGCTCTCAGATTTCTTTGCAAACAATCACAAGTCATAATCAAATCTTCTGTGGAAAGGAGGTACTGTTTCAGCGTTGGCTCTCACGGATGGGTTAAATGGAGTGGCCACTTTTTTGGTCTTGCCGCGCATGATCCTCATCTGGACAGGTCAAGCAGGACGATTGGTGAGCCGATGGGATTGTCTCTGGACGCCGTGGAACCTGATCTACATCTGGACTGACCCGCTTCAGACGGTTATGCTGCTGGCAGTTTCCATAGATAGACTGCTCGCAGTGGGCGTCCCTGTGCGTTACTTTTTCTTCGATATGCGTTACGCTTGCATGCTGTGCGGCAGTGCGTATGGGTTTGTAGCGGTGCTGGTGTGTCTGGGGTTCGTCACGTCCTATCAGTATCAATTTGCCGAAAGACCTGCAGTCTGTTTCACGTCCTATTCCCTAGATGATACCTTCTATCGAGTGCACAACTATTGTCGTGTAGTGCCTGCTGTACTCAGTGTCATCGTGTATGCTGCAGTTATGTTTCTGTTCTCGAAAAAGGCGTCAGCGGTCATGCCTGCGGATCAGTCGAAACAGAGAGCCAAAAAGATCAAAGAGCAATTGAAACGGCAGCGCAAACTCACCGCCACACTGGCAATCAGTTGTCTATTTACGTTGGTGTTTTATGTGGTGCCTATGTTGGTGGAGATCGTGTCGTCGTTCTTTGATGTCAGCTCTGAGCAGCTGGCAATGATCGTGCCCTACGTATTCACCATAAACAACCTCAACCCGATGATGAACTTTTTCATCTATGTCTGCAAACACAGACACCTACACACTGCCATTGTGTATTTCTTTACTTGTAAGAGACTAAATGAGGCTACGCTGAACCAAGTGGATCTGCAGAGCAGCAAACGTCAGCTGAACCCCGCAGGCATGCCCTCATCTAAGCTTACTCCTAATGGAATTCCGAACGTGGGCTAGCTAATAATGCATGGAAACTGCATCGGGCTTCTAAAGGGGTTAGCCAAGCTTCAATCATTGCCTACCGTAGTTCAGTCTCGATGGGTTCTTTTATTCATGGAATTTCCAATAGGGTAGGGTATCTTCTGCTCTTTTCTACAATGGTAACTTAAAGAAGAGGGTGGTTGATATATCCAACAGTGTTTGTGTAATTGGATCATTCCTCTAATTGTACTGTATTCGTGCTGTCGGGTGTGATCAAGATCTGCTGTGTAGTGTGTTTTGTGATTTGTACCACTCGCTTCATTTTCAGAATTTTGATAAGGCAGATCTAGTGGGTTTCTCCACCTTCCTTAACCAAATAGATTGGATTGCTGCTTATGATGCCTGTGTTGATGTGAATCAGTTTTTGTCCTTTTTCTTAGAGGCCTTGAAGTCTGCAGTTGAGATGTACGTCCCTTGGACTGAATTACGTCCTAAAACGTCCTGTTGGTCTTAGGGTACTAGGAAAGCACATCAATGACAGCGTAAGCTGCATACTCGTTAAAAATAGAATCCTACTCCTGAACGCCATCAAAATTTGGCTAGGTGCGGTACGAGAATCCCGTAGGCTAAAAAGGTATGATAAATATTTAGAAGAAAGTACAATTACTAGAATCGAAATCTGATGGTCGTTTTTGGCGCTTTATTTTAAATCGCATTTAACCTGTTAATCGGAGATTCCTGTTTTGGAAGACGACAACGGCGTTATTTTTGCAGATGCTAGAGATAAGGCCCAATTGTTTAGCTCCTTCTTTGCCTCTGTTTTTATAATGGACGATGGCATCAACTTGGATAGGCCTATGGCCGCTCCTTCTGCCACGCTTTCTGAAGTGCAAATTGATATGGGGTCTGTTTTTGATCATCTACTCAGTTTAGCTAACAAACGGTCAGCGGGCTCTGATGGAATTCCGCAGTTTTTCCTTCGTAAGTTAGCACCTGTAGTAGCGCCGCCGTTAGAACGCATTTTCAGTCTGTCACTTGTATCCGGCACTTTCCCAACTGCCTGGAAGACCACCAAAATTATACCTCTGCATAATCATCATCATCATCATCATCATCATCATCATCATCATCATCATCATCATCATCATCATCATCATCATCATCATCATCATCATCATCATCATCATCATCATCATCATCATCATCATCATCATCATTTTACTTCTCTGAATGATGTAGCAAACAAGCTAGTCAACTACGACACCGCAGTACAGACAGAGAAGGGTGCAGTGCATACGAACGAAAGAAAAACGTAAAATCAACCACTACATACTGTACATGAAAACAATCGACTAGGAAAACTGCTTGTCGTAAAAATCTTTCAGCAATATTATAAAACTTGGCAACCGAAATTGGAGTGTAAACATTGATATCTAAATCATCAAAAGCATCGTTCAAAATAGTGGCGGCTCGAAAACACAAAGCTCTCTTGGCAGATTCCGTTTTGAAGTTAGGTAGTTTAAATTTCATGCCAGCATTGCAGCGTCGCGACCGTCTATCGGTGTTTATTTGCAGGTCAGTAATTGGGCTTTGTTCCAGAAACAGAGAGTACGCTTGCACTTGAGCTCGGTACTTTAACTGGATGTTGGCGCTGCGCCAGCGCACTGAATTGCGAGCCTCGGTGGCCCGGTCAAATTTTCGGAGCCCGCAAACCAGTTTAGCGCCAAAATTGACCACTCGTTGCAGGGTGGATTCGACGTAGGCTGACGGTGCTGCATGAATGACGCTAGGAGCATAGTAGACGCGTGCCAGCACTACCGTTTCAACTATCTTAACGAGAACATCCGGGGGAAGGCACTCTTTCACGCGGTACAGTCCACACAGCATCTGCTTACATCGCTTGGCCACATCTTGTAAATGAGGAAGAAAGCTCAAGTTTTGATCGAAAATGACTCCCAAATTTTTGGCTTTTGTGACATTTGGGAGCACAGTCGCGTGAAGTTCCAGTGGGGGCGTAAGAGCTACTAGTCGGCGATTTTGTGCTGTTCCGATTTGTATGGCTTGGCACTTCCTTGGCTAAATCTTCAGACCATTTGACTGGCACCACAGTCCACCAGCGTTAAGATCTTCCTGAATGTGATTGTACGCCTCCTGAATCTCAGTGGGTCTGTAGCAGTGTGGTGCACTTTTTAACTAGGTAACTAGGTATACCTAGTATTACCTAGTTATTTTTCGAGAAAAGTACCTAGTATTACTTTACCTAGTTTCCGGACACAGTGTTTTACCTAGTTTTACTTTACCTAGTTAAAAATTCTAAGAAACTAGGTAAACTAGGTAAAATCCCTTACCTAGTTACCTAGTTGAAGAAACGGCCATGACCTGATTATACAAAGCTACATACAGTGCACGCAAACTATCGATCGGCTCGCCGCCGCCCGCTGAAGTCTACGCCAATTAAACATGTGCGCAGTTACCACATTTCCCTAGACCCTAAGCCTGAGGTTAGGGCAAACGCTTAGTCTGAATCTACGGCTAAGTCCTGGTGTGTGTTGTAAGCCTAAATGTAAACCTGAAGCAAAAAAGCTGTAAATTTACTCGGCCGTGTAGGCTAAGGATTAGGCTGAATAGGAGAATTTGTTAACTGCGCACATCTAATTGGAACTATTATAATAAATCAAAATGTTCGCTTGCAATTCTATCGTAACTTTCTTCCAAGATCCTTAACCAAATTACTGACGTCCATATAACGTCAATGCGTAGAGTATTCGGCAGACTTAGATTGCGCTTCCGTTATTTGAATGCGATTGTCGTCATCACTGAGTGTTGGATATCAACCTTAGTAGGTCGCAACTGTACATAGGTACTAGGTAAGGTATACAGCTATTTCCAGTTTTTGATTGCTTGCATACGTACCGTAGGGCAGGTACTTTCTGGTACAGGCACGCGAAAGTGTTCTTGTTGTATAAGAAGAACATTGTTCTGCAGAATGTTTGAATGCCTTGATTCCTGGTTGAGTTGTTGTTTAAACAAACTGAATCTCTTTGCTCTTAATTGCACTTGGTCGTCTGTAAAATTCGTTTTTTTCATCTAGTCAACGCTCCTCTTAAGACGCAATTTCTGAAATAATTCAGGATCGCTCCCCAAATTGGTCTGGGTCACATCACCGATTTTGCTCATTTTTACATATATGGAAGTGTGTGTCGAAAAACTGTGAAGCCCAAAGTATGAGCTCCGGTGGACCCCCCAGAGCGCCAGGGCCCCCCCCCTCCAAAGTAAGGGTGGTCCGGCCGAAAAATCGAAATTTGAGCCTCTACTTCAGAGCATCGTTGTTAGTTCGGACTTTGTGCTAGATTGACGTTCTATACACCAATGGATCCGCAATGACTTGCAGATTCCAAAAACGATACAAAAATGCGGTTTGGTCCCTCCGTACTGGAGTATTTTGCGAAAAACGCCTCCAGACACCAATTTTCCTACTGACTGGCCAGTACATCGGGGCAAACTTTTGTACCTTAGAGTTACGAGACAGGTCCAGATTTTGCATATTATTTAGCCTACAAAATTTGGAGAAAATCATTTGGTGCCGTTAGATCGAAATTTGCTTTCAAAGTGTGGATCAAAAACTTTTTCTGCTAAAATTTCATAAAAATCAGGCGTCTGGGTGAATTTTTTACGCTGATGACGATTATCACCTTAGTTTTTGCGAAAAATTGCAATTTCTACTGTAAAGAGCCATTTCCTATAAATTTACCTGGCAGTAGAAATATGTACTTACCAGGGTTTTCGTAAATTGCACTTGTGCAAACATATTATCATTATCATACATTTATCATACATATATACACATACATATATATGTATATCATCATACATGTATATCATCATACATACATACATCATACAGTTTGACTAGGTTGCTAACTGAATTTTGGTACCCGTTCCTTGTAAATGGCTTGTTGATATACTTGCCTTCGCATTTGACAAAACACTAATACAGTGACTGGTCTACTCACTGAAAGACATGTGCACTGTACAGTATGTACAACAAAATTTTACCACAGTTTAAAGAAAAATCGGACAGAGTCAGGCTCTAGCTGCTGGAGGTAGACCCTTTATATCATGTATGTATGCTACATAGCCGAACGTATGTACTTTACTTACTCGAATTGCAATATCAAGGTAAAATCCCACAAACATTGTATTTAGGGTATTATTGTAAAAATAAGCAAAAAGTTGTCCAAAAAGTCGCTATCGAAATTTTGGGCAGGACGCGGTGAGCCCGAATGGAGCCTGAAAGTTGTATTGGGCGAATATACACAGGCTCACTGAGTGTGGGCTTAGTTGCAGGCGGCTACTGCAAAGCTTTCATCACTCTGGCCGTGATTGGAATATTGGTGCTGGAAATGTATCTGATGTACCTGTACTACAAAAAGCACAAGGTTTCAATCAACAATTGTTTGTGCCAGTCATAATGTTTTGCCTATTTAGCTGTTGCTGACTGTCATCGCCTTCTGTAGCAACCTCATTTGCCGTGGTCGATTCAGAGGCCGTGACAGAGGTAGGCCCAGCGATGAAGGTGGCAGAAGCCGGCACAGTTGGTGTAGTGGTTTAGGCTGCAAAGCCACTGTACACGATGTCATGCGCTCATCCTCTGTGCGCAGCAAGTTTCCCGCAAAGAGTTGGTCATGCACAACGCTCCACCCAGGCCACCGAAAGCTGGTGACAGCAAGTAGGTAAAATGGGAACCAACTGGATCTGCCGTTGCACTGAAGCCGCTCCAAAGCATGCCGCATTGGAGAAGATGTACGATGTCAGAAGCTGTTTGAGAAACCAACCATGCCGGGAGCCCTCCGGCATATGGGGCACCGGCGGCCATCAGGAGCTGTCAGCTCATGGCATTGACACGCCAGCCGCCTCTTGGTGACTGGCGCCCAGCAGCATGCCTAGGAGTGCCTGGCAGTGAAAGAAGGGCAACGTCTGAGATCACGAATCATGGGGGTAGCAAAATGGACCTGGAGTCTGATCGTAGGCCATAAGGCCCCCCGCAAATTGGATTGGATCGCAAGGTGGCAGAAGTCAGCAGATAATCCAGGTGGCCGCGCTGGAGCCTGTGCCCGAGCCTGCTCCAATGATATTTCGCAATTCTGCAGAATTCTGTAGGTTAGCCTAGGTCGTTGACTGAATTTTTATCTTCGGCAAAATTCTATAGGTTAGACTAAAGTCTGTTCAAAAATCTTTGGCGCTGGGTACATCCGGCAGTGTCCCGAATTTATGCGTGGTGTGAACCCCATACATGTATATATGGATCTGTTCCTCTCATCAACGAGACTACTGTGTTGTTCTCGAAATTTGCATATTGAACTTTAGTTAGAAGCAAGAAGCCTGACAAAAAAATCGACTTTTTTGGCAAAGCGCCAATTTTTGTGCCGATACCAGATTCGCATTCCCCAACCTTCAGGCATCTCGAAAATACTACCATATATGGGTCTACGAACAACCCTGCCAAAGTTACACTCAATTTTCTAGCGCCGACAAGCAGTCAAAATTTTGCTCTCCCATAGTTAAGCACAAAAATTCTTTCAAGATCGAACACATGGGGGTTTTTTCCTCCAATCAATTTGAGCTTCATGGTTCTATGTTATTTCGGACATGCTGAATCTAGCGGTCACATTGGTTTTGCTCTACGACTTTGATTTTTGCTAGAAATTTGACCTCGAAGTTAGGGTGTACACCTGAATTTCAGAAAGGCATAGCCCAACGTATCTTGTGTGGCCCTGGTCAAAACCCCATACATGTATATATGGATCTGTTTCTCTCATCAACGAGATTACTATACTGTTCTCGAAATTTGCATATTGTACTTTGCTTAGAAGAAAGGGGGCTGACAAAAAAATCGACTTTTTTCGCAAACCGCCAATTTTTGTGCCGATAACAGATTCGGATTCCTCAACCTTCAGGCATCTCGAAAATACTACTATATATGGGTCTACGATCAACTCTGCCAGAGTTACAGTCGATTTTCTAATGCCGACAAGACAACAACACTTTCTGAAATTCAGGTGGACACCCTAACTTCGAGGTCAAATTTCTAGCAAAAATCAAAGTCGTAGAGCAAAACCAGTGTGACCGCTGGATTCAGCATATCCGAAATAATATAGAACCGTGAACCTGAAATTGGTTGGAGGAAAAAAACCCCCATGTGTTCGATCTTGAATGAATTTTTGTGCTTAACTATGGGAGAGCAAAATTTTGACCGCTTGTCAGCGTTAGAAAATCGAGTGTAACCTTGGTAGGGTTGATCGTAGACCCATATATGGTAGTATTTTCGAGATACCTGAAGGTTGGGGAATGCGGATCTGGTATCGGCACAAAAATTGGCGCTTTGCCAAAAAAGTCGATTTTTTGTCAGGCCCCTTTCTTTTAAGCAAAGTACAATATGCAAATCTCGAGAATAGTATAGTAATCTCGTTGATGAGAGGAACAGATCCATATATACATGTATGAGGTTTCGACCAGGGCCACACAAGATACATTGGGCTATGCCTTTCTGAAATTCAGATGTACACCCTAACTTCGAGGTCAAATTTCTAGCAAAAATCAAAGTCGTAGAGCAAAACCAATGTGATCGCTGGATTCAGCATGTCCGAAATAACATAGAACCATGAAGCTCAAATTGATTGGAGGAAAGAAACCCCCATGTGTTCGATCTTGAATGAATTTTTGTGCTTAACTATGGGAGAAGAAAATTTTGACCGCTTGTCGGCGTTAGAAAATTGAGTGTAACTTTGGCAGGGTTGTTCGTAGACCCATATATGGTAGTATTTTCGAGATGCCTGAAGGTTGGGGAATCCGAATCTGGTATCGGCACAAAAATTGGCGCTTTGCCAAAAAAGTCGATTTTTTTGTCAGGCTCCTTTCTTCTAAGCAAAGTACAATATGCAAATCTCAAGAATAGTATAGTAATCTCGTTGATGAGAGGAACAGATCCATATATACATGTATGGGGTTCACACCACGTGTAAATTCGGGACACTGCCAGATGTACCCAGCGCCAAAGATTTTTGAACAGACTTTAGGTTGTTGACTGAATTTTGGTACCTGTTTCCTAGTAAACGGTTTGTAGATATACTTGCCTTCTCATTTCACAAAACACTAATACAGTTACTGGTCTGCTCACTGAAGCACATGTGCACTGTACAGTATGTAGAACAAAATTTACAACAGTTTAAAGAAAAATTTGCCCAAAAATTGCATTCGAGAAAAATCGGACAGAGTCAGGCTCTAGTTGCTTGAGGTAGACCCTCTATATCATGTATGTATGCTACATAGCCGAACATGTTGCTGAGTGTACCAATCAATCCACTAACAAGTCAGTTCTGCAAAGCTCAATGAGTTCCTCAATGTTGTCATTATCTTGTTCATCATCAACGTACTGATTGTCCACAAGCTCATGTCAATCACTTCTACAGCAGTTGCGTCAAGAGTAAGGTCTGTTGGTGCAAGCTGTCTTGTTTGCTGTTGTCTGATTTTCCCGAAAACGTACCCCATGATTTTTTGTGGTGTTAGCCAATTTCAATAACCCAACAACAGGGCTAACTTGCCGACTAAGTATGCATGCTACAGTTCATTATGTTTGCGTAGCCTAAAAAGCAAAGAGATAGCATAAAATTCAGTACATATTTCTACTGCCAGGTAAATTTATAGAAAATGGCTCTTTACAGTAGAAATTGCAATTTTTCGCAAAAACTAAGGTGATAATCGTCATCAGCGTAAAAAATTCACCCAGATGCCTGATTTTTATGAAATTTTAGCAGAAAAAAATTTTTGATCCACACTTTGAGAGCAAATTTCGACCTAACGGCACCAAATGATTTTCTCCAAATTTTGTGTGTATGTTGCGGATTTTGTAGGCTAAATAATACTATATAAAATCTGGACCTGTCTCATAACTCTAAGGTACAAAAGTTTGCCCCGATGGACTGGCCAGTCAGCAGGAAAATTGGTGTCTGGAGGCGTTTTTCGCTAAATACTCCAGTACGGAGGGCCCAAACCGCATTTTTGTATCGTTTTTGGAATCTGCAAGTCATTACGGATCCATTGGTGTATAGAACGTCAATCTAGCACAAAGTCCGAACTAACAACGATGCTCTGAAGTAGAGGCTCAAATTTCGATTTTTCGGCCGGACCACCCTTACTTTGGAGGGGGCCCTGGCGCTCTGGGGGGTCCACCGGAGCTCATACTTTGGGCTTCACAGTTTTTCGACACACACTTCCATATATGTAAAAATGAGCAAAATCGGTGATGTGACCCAGACCAATTTGGGGAGGCTCCCTTATCAGATCCTGAATCCTTTCAGAAATTGCGTCTTAAGTAAAAATGAGTAAAAATGTGTAGAAATATTACTATTCGACAAAATAATCTGTTTCTGCATAATTTAATAATTTGAATGGTTTACCTAGTTCTACCTAGTTCTCAATAGCTTTACCTAGTATTACTTTACCTAGTTTCCAGCCCGAACATTTTACCTAGTATTACTTTACCTAGTTTGTGGTCTGAGCATTTTACCTAGTATTACTTTACCTAGTTTCAGAATTTCAAAATGCACCACACTGCCCTAGCTACAAAATAAGCACAGGTAGAAAGATTGGGGTCCGAATTCCATTCCATCTTGTTTCAACCGATTATCATCGCTGAAAAAGGAAAAAAAACGTTCTTAGGTCATCTTTTGAACGATAGCTACATACCAATTTTGCCTTGTGAGCAGGCCTACTTTTCAGTCAATCTTGAAAATAGACAGATTAAAAAAGAGAAAAAAAATAAAATATTCTGACAAACATTTACTAAAGCAATCGTAGATTCGAATCCGTTGATAGATATGTCTGCCCAAGAAGAGCTTACTACGGGTAGATACTGCAATTTGCTATTGATTAAGCATACATATGAGAACCTTCGTCCAAACCACAAGATAGCATGTCAGTTGAAAGGAGGATTGAACGGGATACTCTACTCACTATACACTAATCTGCGCAACTAGTGATCTCCCTACCAAGAAGTTGGAAAAATGGACAATGCTACCCAAAAGAAGTAAGAAATGAAGAAAATGTGCTAGCACTTACTAAGTTGGTGCTAACCAGGGCTGTTGGGTCGGCTTTTTCCGCGGGGCTTGGAAAAAACTAAAATGCGGGAAAAAACTCAATCCAATTTTTAACGGAAATAGGCACACAATAACTGATTAAATTCGCTTCATATTTGCTTTGAATTTACATTAATAAAAGGTTTCCAAGCATTTCCTTGCCAAAACTAAGCTGTTTTTGCCAAAATATGCTGGTACCATTTTCGTTTTGCTGTAACGTTTGTGTTGGCCAATCAATTTCGCTGAAATTTTTATACAACCTGCACATAACCTCACAATTTTCACTCTCAAAATTTTGGCCAAGTCTGTCACTTCAGCCACTAGTTATGCCGTCCACGTGTCCTCCGTCACCCCCTTGCCTCCGGTCTCGGGAAAATCGTCTCGTGGTCGGTTGGTCTCGATCGGGGCCTGTCCTAACTCGGGTGGGGGCTAGCTCTCGGACCCCCTTTTAAATGTACGGTCAAGCTAAGGTAAGCTAAGCTACTCAAATGAGCAGTAAAGTCTGACGGAGTTACTTAAGACGTGATTTCTGTAAATACCAACTTCCCATAGATACAGTTGCCCCAACTTTGTTGGATCTTTGAACTTTATATATCGATGGATAGCCCTTCTCTCACGTAGTTAGAAACCACATTTGAATTTTTCAATTTCCCTCCCTCTTTTGAAAAGCGATGGGAAAACGCCAAAAATGGTTTTCCGACTATAACTTCTGAACGAAACAACATTTTGTAAAACTAAGCACACCATTGAATTGCTCAGGAAATTCTGCATCATATAAAATATAAACTTATTTTATGCAACGAATTTTTTGACCCAAAAATTTTGAATTTATACTTTCAAAAGCACAAATTTTTCGGTTTTTGGCCGATTTCATGGTCTAAACCTGAAAGGCCACAGCATTTTATTTGTTGTTTTAGAAACTAACTCTATTTAGCATCCAATTAACACCTTAATTTGAAAATCGGAATGTACCCCTTTTTCGCTATTTTGCATTTTATGGTGCCCACTCACTCAAATCCACCAACTGTCGATCAACGGTTTTCGGCCATAACTCATGAACCGAGAGGCGTACATCAAAATCTAATACACCATTCGATTCGCCATCAATTTCTGCATCAGATGCGCTGTTATTGTTAGACCCTACTCAAACATTTAGTGAAAAAAGTTGGATGTACATATTTTCCTTAGTTGATATTGCAATCATTAGCTTAGGTTTTTGATTACTTGTGGCTTATACGTGCGATGCCACAGAATTTTATTTGCTGCTTGGAAAACTAACTGTATTTAGCATCGAATTAACCCATTAATTTGAAAATCGGAATGTACCCGTTTTTCGCTATTTTGCATTTTATGGTACACACTCACAGAAGGTGGTGAAGTGTAGATCAACGGTTTTCGGCCATAATTCATGAACCGAGAGGCGCACTTCAAAATCTACGTAATACACCATTCGATTCGCCATCAATTTCTGCATCAGATGCGCTGTTATTGTTAGACCCTACTCAAACATTTAGTGAAAAAAGTTGGATGTACATATTTTCCTTAGTTGATATTGCAATCATTAGCTTAGGTTTTTGATTACTTGTGGCTTATACGTGCGATGCCACAGAATTTTATTTGCTGCTTGGAAAACTAACTGTATTTAGCATCGAATTAACCCATTAATTTGAAAATCGGAATGTACCCGTTTTTCGCTATTTTGCATTTTATGGTACACACTCACAGAAGGTGGTGAAGTGTAGATCAACGGTTTTCGGCCATAATTCATGAACCGAGAGGCGCACTTCAAAATCTTCTACACCATTCCATTCGCCACTAATTTCTGCATCAGGTGCGCCATAATGTTACTCTACTTGAATTTTTAGTGCCAAAATTTGCATATTTTCCTTTTCCGTAGTTACTAAACAGGCGTTATGTTACACAAGGTTTTTTGTGATTTCTAAGTAAGTAAGTAAGTAAAGTTTATTGAAATACAGATCAGCCGCAACTGTTCTTTGCTTTAGTTATGAGAGAGGCAGGGACGATCTCCGGCTCTAATGCCCTCCCAAAAATGTTCCATCCTGGAAACCGATAAAGAGTATCGACTACCAAATACATAGCTGTGTGTTTGTTCAATAGGCTCTCATTCTATTGTTTAGAATGCACTTTTAAACTAAACTTAAAAGTCAAGAAGCCACAACCGCGTTATAACTGAGATGATCACATCTTTCGATTCTGATTTGTAACTGTTTGTCCTGTTCTGTGTATAGCTAGGATGCATGGTCCAAGTGTGATCAAACCATGTACACGTAGTTAAGATAACGTCCAGAAAACGTCAAACCAATCAAACTTCCTTTTGGCAATAGCCAGACAAGAATGAAAGCACTGTTGTATTAAGTCAGTAAGCTTTTGTTTGCATATGGAAAATGAAAATACCCAAATTTTGGCACTAAAAATCAAGTAGAGTAACATTGATGGCGCACCTGATGCAGAAATTAATGGCGAATCGAATGGTGTAGAAGATTTTGAAGTGCGCCTCTCGGTTCATGAGTTATGCCCGAAAACCGTTGATCGACAGTTGGTGGATTTGAGTGAGTGGGCACCATAAAATGCAAAATAGCGAAAAAGGGGTACATTTCGATTCTCAAATTAAGGTGTTAATTCGATGCTAAATAGAGTTAGTTTCTAAAACAACAAATAAAATTCTGTGGCCTTTCAGGTTTAGACTGCAGTTGGTAGGTATACCTGAACCTGAACCTGAGACCTGGGCATTAACCTGAAAATTGCGAACCTGAACCTGAACCTGAACCTGAACCTACTTGAAAATAAAAGTACTTACCTCACACCTACTAGGTCGGTACCTACTTTTCAGGTTTTTCTTGTCTTAAACTTCCCGGTGCAAGTAGCACGCACCGGAGATTTCCGCTTATAAGACCACCATAGTTAGAAGACCATGGTCTTTAAATAGGTTTTTGTTTCCAGTTATAAGACCATGGTCTTCAAATAGGTGGTCAGAAAACTGGGTTCATAGACACCCATTTTCCAGTTAAAAGACCATGGTCTTAGCTTAATTGACCGATTTTAGCACACAATTAACTGTTTTTAAAGTGAACAAAAGCTGTCCATCGTGGGAAAACAAAGGCAGAAGTAAACCTACCTGTGACGATTTCAGTTCCAGCCATACATGTAACAGGGGGGTCTGGGGGGTCCGCCCCCCACCCGACTTAGGCCAGACCCCCCCCCAGATGGGGACCCCCCCCCCCCCCGAGACGATTTCACCGACCCCCCCCCCCCCCGCCCTCCGATTTTTCTGGCAAGTAAATTTTCGAGCAAATTTTTGCAATTTTTTACAATTTCACACACAAAAATTGCCAAAATCGCCTGCAAAACAGCACTTTTTAGCTGTATTTCAGCCCAAATTAGCGATTTTTCGCGATTTTTAGCCCAAAAATTGCGATTTTTTCGATTTTTGAGCGTTTTTTAGTGCCCACCCCCTCCCCAAAATTTTGGCTCAGACCCCCCCGGCCGGCGCCAGACCCCCCCCCCAACCCCCCCCTCCCCCATCGGCGGATGACCTGTTACATGTATGGTTCCAGCTACTGGTGGAAGACGGACACTGTTGGTTTGGTGTTGAGCAGAGTTAGCATCTGATGGCGTCTATAGCATAACATAGAAAGCTGTGAGAAACACACAAGCGCACTCGTACAACGAGCAACAGTGGTGACTTCCTCTTGTGAGTTTGATTTACGTGGCGAGAATTCAAAGCAGTAAACACAGACATAAAAAACGGTTTCTTTGTTATGCGCACTGCTGAATCAGGGTTGTTCGGTCTAAAGTAAACCCAAAAATTTCGGTTACTTCTCTTCTTACAACACTCTGTACGCATTCGTGAAACCGAAAAAAGTAAAACTTAAAGCAAAATCCGTGCAATAAAAGAAGCAAGCAAAATATAATTTGTTTGTTTGTAAGAGTTTATTCCATGTAAAACATGAAACAGCACGGCAATCGCTCGTAGGAGCCCTTCAACCTGCCAGCCCTTTGAAGGAACCTGAAGCTCTGTCACTTGGGCAGCAGTAAATTTCCAATGTTTAAAGACAAATTGCTTCACCATCTACTGAAATTAACTGTTGTGCCTGCATTTTCTTCTTGCGCTTTTTCAAGAACGTACAGTATGAACTTGCCACGTCTGTGACTCTGAAGCCAAACAAACACGAAATTGCGTCAGCCAGGTCTCTTTCCGACAGAATTTCCCCCGCTTCGTATTGATAGATTGGCTGTTTTATTACTTTTTGTTCCCAAGGAACGCCGAATCCCGTCTTTGGACGATCACGGCCACGACGTTGCATTTTAGACGATCAGCTAAATAAACTGGAACTACTTACAAATCTTCCCACTTCAAAAAAGTCTAAAAATCAGGTCTGCACCAACACACCTGAAGAATCAGTCAGGATTTCCAAAAATAAATAGAATCTTTGTTGTTTAGACGGTTTCACGCGTTGACAGACCGTAGCAGCGATCGCAAAATATATCTAACGGGCCAGCTAAATTTGGTTCGATTTGCTAAATAAATCTACCCGCCTGCTAAATAGTGCTAAATATTGATCCGGAGATCACCGGGCCGCCGTTCCTGAAAGCCGTCCACAGTAACGCACAGCCGGCGGGCGCGGCCTCTGGGCCAAAGAGGAATACGCGCCTCCAGTTTACGCCGCACCTAACGCAGCTTCCGACGCAAAAAAAGTAACTACAGTCCACTTCCTGCTCTTGACTTGGTGTTCTTGTTCTGTGTTTCCTTCTCTCTATCTGCGCTAGCTCTGCTTTGTAGTAATGGAAACTTATTCTCCAATCAAAGACTCAGTGAATTTGAAAAAGTTACTCCCTCTTGGCTTCAGACAAGAAATAGAATCATTTGTCTACGATAGCGCGACTGGAAGCAGCAGTGTCAAACTCCGCACAGACTTTGCCACGGAAGAAGATGGCGTGAAGTGGCTGACTGAGTTTGGTGAGCGATCTCGGACCAACTGGGTTCGAAAGCGTCGTCGGCTGTTGCAAGATCGAAAGAGAGGTGCTTTTCGTCTGGCTCTGCAGTGTGCCTTTGGCAGTAGGAACAAGAAGAAGCCTGACGCGGACGACCGACCTTCCCCTCGAAAGAGCAACACCAACTGCGCGGCTGCAGTTACTCTATGGGCCTACAGAGTGACTGCAGACGGCAAGAGAAAAGATGAATTTCGCAGAAGAGGTTAGTTTCTTGGTTTTACTATAGGTGTTGTGCGTTTACAAACTTTTTGGATATGATTGCTTTTATTTTAATCAGTTTGAACTACGGTTGGACGCATATATGCAATATGCAATATCAAACAATGCATATATGCATGGTTTTTGACATGCATATATGCATATGCAATATCATATGCATGCAAGATTCCAATATGCAATAGTCATATGCAAATTGACCCTGATATCAAAATTTTGCATATTTTTAGTTTGCATATTTTTTGTCAAAGGTGTGGCTGACTTTTCCTGCTGTTATACTTATGTTCTGAAGAACGTTAAACGATTCAAATAGTTGCTTTACCTATTTGTCACAGAGAAATCCATAAAGTATTAATCCAAACAGTACAAATTTCAAAGAGATCTAGTAGGACCGATTTTTGGTTTTGAGCTGAGGAAAAATGAAAGAGTTTGTTTGGCGAATTGCAAATTTCTGCAAGCACCTCATTGCTTAATAAATATCTGGAGTATTTAGCACAATTGTTCAAACTAAGGTGACACAATGAACATCCCAAAGCAGTCAAACAAACTGGATTTCAGTGTTTATAGGATAGTCGCCACGTTTTTGCTAATTTTTCATCAAACTAAAATATAAAATCTAAAATATAAAATCCCTTGATTGAGGCAGTTAATACTGTAAATCTGTACTTTGCAGAGATCAAAGCTTCCTCTTTCCACTTACAGAATGGAGATGAACGGCTTGAGACCTTAAACTCAACTCGCAAAGAATGGATATCCCAACTGAGACTTTTCAAATTCTGAATTTTTTAGTTTGTGAAAGTAGGACAGGACTACAAACGGTTAGGTATACCACATTAAAGCGAATAAATTTGAACATGCAAACTGTAATTTAGCCTAAAATCTGTAATGCCAAGCCAACCATTTTTTATCTAAAAATTACAAAAGGAGCTTGTCTTTCATGCGAAGCTGTGTTTCCCCTCTTGTTCTTTCCAGATGAGGTGTGTATCTGTAAAATAGGTATGCCTAACAACTGATAAAGATTGCATAGGTAGACATTCCAACCAAACTCGAAAACGCTTGGAAAACGTCTAATTATCGATTTCAGGCCGCCTTCATAAAATATGCAAATATGCAAAAAATATGTACATATCTCATTTTTGCATGCATATGATATATGCAATATCAATATGCACTAGAGATTGCATGCATATATTCATATGCAATATCATATGCATCCCAAAAATCCAATATCATCCAACCATAGTTTGAACTCACCCTCAGACATGGGCAAAGGAGGGCTGAGGGGGTTAATACCCCTCGGGCTCTGACCTACCTCCCCTCCCCTCCCCTGCCGTCATACCACCATCAGGAATTTTTTTGGAAAAATTTTGCATAGTAATTATGATAAAAGTAAGCCTAGATCAGGTGTAATAATAAGTAAGAACTCAGAATAGCTTATTTTAGCGCAAAATATGGCAATATGACATGCCTACTCACCCTGTTCGGCGAACGCTGACTTTGCACTCAATACTTACGTACAATGTATACAAATTAGTTCGCCTGAAACTCCGTCAGGACTAACTAAACCCACACAAGGTTTCAGCGACTGACTGCATCTTTTATAGGTTTTAAAGAGGTTATTTAGAGATCTTTAAATTTTTTTAAACAGTCCTGTCGCACACATTTTTTTCATATGAATATTATTATTATGTGAACATAAAACCGCAGCCCAAAATAGAACTCCTACCTAAGAGCGAAACAGTGTTACAAAATACAAACAAACTAGACGGATCACTTCCTTCCACCTTTTACACTTGTGCGTATCTTTGCCTACCAAGTACAAACTTTATTGTAGGGCTGTTTGGTGTTGTTGAACTAGAGTGGCTGCACAACCATCGAATTCACAATGCTTTGACTATGGTGCATCTTCGACTGAGCGCTGCGGTGAAGGAGAAGCTTTATTCTTTGTTCGATGCCGGACTTGGGCCGAGGGCTGCCTGGCGTGCTAACTTTCGCTCACTGGTGGTGTCTTCCGATGACGTAACTGCTGACGTCAGCGACGGCTCCATTAACCCAGCCCCTAAGGGGGCGTGCAAAAATTACGTAATGGCATGAGGGGGGAGGGGGGGTTCGCCAAAAGATTACTATTCATTACGGTGGGGGAGAGGGGGGGGTTGGCGACTTAATTACGTAACTTTTTAAAGTGCAGAAATCACTAAAGTGACCATAATTCTAATTGTTTTGATGTACAGTAGATGTACTTGTAGTCTTGATTTGAAGTCTTCTGGGCTTAAATTTTCTCGATTTCACTTAGATGAACGTATAGATTAGAGAAGGTGGCTACCGTTTAAGTCAGGGCTCTCCAATTTTTCAAATGCTAAATGGCAAGAGTGACCTTTGACATCTTATTGAGAGTTTATAAGGGTATAACACAGGGTTGTATATTTTTCCGAAAAAAACCTCGGCCTGTTTTTTTCCAGTTTTTTTCCGGTTTTTTTCCGGTTTTTTTCCTAAATCGCGGAAAGAAACTCCAGCCCAAGTTCTGAGTATCCTAGGCTGGTTTTATGATTCCTAACGCTTTCTAGCGCCTTCCTCAGTCTTGTTAGACCAGAAATACACGTGTTACATAGATATAAATCACGAAACAGGCATGAAACAGTGCCTGACAGGTTCCATAAATAACGCTATATGCAAATTTTCTTACAGCAGTTTGCATTTTTGTTTTTTCATGCCAAATTTGGTCTTTTTTGTTGTTTTTCTAACAGTTTTGAGTCAGTATGGCCTATTATACATAGCAAAATTCCATTTTTTAAACGAAAAATGACGTAAATTAGCTATTTTTAGCTTGAGTTTTTTTCCGCGATTTATGTTTTTTTCCGACCCTTAGGAAAAAAACCGGTTTTTTTCCGGAAAAAAACAGTTTTTTTCCGGTGTTTTTTTCCCACCTCACATCCCTGGTATAACACTTATCGACTCGATCTTTTACAGGGTTCGTGCGGCTTTTTCCGAGCAAAATTCGCTGAACAAAGTCAAATTTCCCCGACCAATCAGAGTGAGAACATTCCAACAAGGGTCAGAATTTTTAAAAATTGGCTCTGCAAAAAAGCATTTAAACGGTATTCTGAGGGTAAAATTTCAAAATTTCAAGTTGTAGTAGTTGTGGAAAGTCAGA
This sequence comes from Sabatieria punctata, assembly GCA_030248155.1. Classification (NCBI taxonomy): domain Eukaryota; kingdom Metazoa; phylum Nematoda; class Chromadorea; order Araeolaimida; family Comesomatidae; genus Sabatieria; species Sabatieria punctata. The sequence goes on along the minus strand of JASANB010000906.1, from coordinate 116,505 downwards.
AGTCCCATTTTCAAAAGGGTGGTGTGTAAAGCTCTGACAGACAGGGCCCTTTGGGCGAGAGAGGATTCTACTGCTATCAATTTTTTCCCTGACTGGACACCAAATTCCCTGACTTTTCGGGTCCTGCACGAACTCTGGTTTATGACTATCGATTATCAGTCAAGCAATATTGAAGCAGCCCTAAAATCCAGTATAAAACACTTTGGTTTCATCTTTAACAAAACGACATCCAATGATGGCTTCTAAGTAAAACAAAGACTATACGTACATGTACGTAGTAGTAGTTGTAGCTCATCAATAAAGAAAACTAAGAAAATTATCAATTGTTACTATATACAGATGCTATTTTAATAAGAACGTCATTTTACATTGAATTGAACGGAAAATTTCCGGCTCTAACTCTTCAAAAAATTGAAATTTCGGGGGGGGGGGTAGCCAAATTATTACGTAATTAGGGGAGGGGGTCAGGAAATTATTACGGGCGATTATCAAGGGGGGAGGGGGGGTCCGAAAATGGGCAAAAATACCATTACGTAATTTTTGCACGCCCCCTAATCGCGTTGAGCATTTGTATCGTCTGTGGAGGGCCACGAATTTGGGAGACAGAAACGGGGAACTGACCAGAGAAGTGAGTACTGTATGTACATAATACCGGTTTTTTTCGTACATAAGCGCATGGGCTTGTTTTAGGTTTTAGCACTTTTTGGCCCTAAAATAAGCCCAGGTTCAGCTTTAATGACAATAGTTTAGGCGTACTACAGGCACATCTGAATTTCGCCCGTTTTTTGTTTGAATTTTGTATACCTCCTATAAACTAGATGAGCAATATATGGTATCACCACTATACTTTGCTGTATGTCATTAAATCCCAGACTTTTATGTAAAAGAACACCAAAAAATCACAATTTTCGCATGTAAAATTTATACGTACATATGTGTACTAGATAAAAAAGTGTCCACTCCCTTTTTCGAACTGTGCTCAAACGGTTCGTTCTGGGTCAGTTCTTGATCGATTTTGCTCAAATTTTCAGGATTAGAAAGTATTAGTATTTTATCACAGTCACTAAGCAATACCACAAAGTTGCAGCTGTTAGAAGAACGAAAGATCGAGCTGGCTGAGAAGGGCACGAAGCTGAGTTATTTGGCCTTTCCAGCAGGGGTAACCCCCCTAACCCCCTAGTACATGTATGGTACAGTGTATGCGCGGCCGTTCATAAACGACGTCGTTCCAAAATCCCGATTTTCGGACCCCCCTCCCCCCAAAATCGCCTTGCGTCGTTTCTTGGGGACCCCCTCCCCCTACGGCGACGTCGTTTTCGGTTTAACCCTCTCCCCCGATAAAAGGGCAGTACATACAGTACCGTAACGTTTTCTTGTTACCATACTGCGCAATCAATTTGAATAAATCCCTACAACCACTCGGGGAAGCTTTTGTGTATGTAGAAACGTTTCACGGAATGGTGCATAAATCGAAAATAATCCAATCCAAGTATCCCAAAATTCCGAAAAAAGCGACGTCGTTTTTTGGTAACCCCCTCCCCTTCCTGGTGCGTTGTCTATCGTCGCATTTCAGCCGACCCCCTCCCCCTCTGGAACGACGTCGTTTATGGACGGCCCCTTACGTACATACAATCATAAAAAGGGTACCGATTATAAATAATGGCTGCAATTTTGTAAACCCACTACTCACTGGTTGGACTCACTATTGTACTTGTACATAATAATTTTAGCTGTTTTCTGAGCTTTCGATCGACTACCCAAAAGTGGCGAAGCGGTTGCAAAATGAGTGGGAACGAAAAGAGATGTGGTGTCTGGCGTTCAGAGCAGGGCTGTTTGTTTTCCGGAAAAAAACTCAAGCCGGTTTTTTTCCGGTTTTTTTCCTGTTTTTTTCCGGTTTTTTTCCAAAAGTTATTTTCCGAGATGACAGAAAAATTTTTTTAACAATCGCTTTTTATTGCAGAATCCAACGAAATAGCGTGAGTCTTATATTAAAATGCACTAATTTCATGTTTTAGCGTAGTAATTTGATTTTAAAACATCAAAAATACAATAATAAAAGTTGCCTGAAAATGGTACCAGTATTTTTTGCGAAAAACAGCTAAGTTATGCCATGGAAATGCTTGTAAGGCTTCTATTAACGTAAATTCAAAGCGTTGGAAGCGAATTTAACCAGTTATTGCGTCTATTTCCTTTAAAAACTTACTTGAGTTTTTTTCCGCATTTTAGTTTTTTTCCGAGCCCCTAGGAAAAAAACCGGTTTTTTTCCGGAAAAAAACGAAAAAAACCGAGGAAAAAAACCGACCCAACAGCCCTGGTTCAGAGGCCCTGATATTTTGGGCTCCCATACCAACAACCGAGCTGAAGTGGCAGTGCAGATCATCAAAGAGATCGTGCTCAACCGGACCAAGACATTCAACCTGGTTTCTCTCGTTGACAGCCTCGCAACCACTTTGGAATTGTAGGTTGGTTGGCGGCATGTAAAACCACAAATACCAAATACCCAATACCAAAACTGAGACCCCAATACTTGCATATCTGGGCCAAAACATTGCACTTCAGTGAACAGGTACATTCCAGTGATGCAGGCAAGATCTTTTGTACTGGAATTAATATTTCTCGGTTTTTCTAGATTTAATTTTTCAGGTGAACATGGATTTTTTTCGATTTTGACAGGTCCCGATTAGTACTGTTATTTTACTGGTGGATTTTTATTTTACTATTTACTAAATTTACTACAAATTCAGCTCTTCAATTTAATTTTAATTTTTGTTTTACTACCAAGCAGCTCTGATTTTACTAATTTTTGTTTTACTAATAGTTTTACTAATTTTACTACTATTTTACTACGATTTTACTAGTCATTAGGGGCAATTTTGCATCAACGTTGCCAAGATCTTATGAATAATTAATGTTGGTGCAAATTAGTTGCTAAATTTGATCATAATACAGTACGAGGTTATCAAGAACTTTAGAGCCGAAAATGTGTGAAATTCGACTGGCAAAAGTGCGCCCACACATCTTTTATTGCAAAATTGATCAAGAATTTGGCTGGAATTCACCAAAAACTAGTAAAATAGTAGTCAAATTTCCATTTTACTATTGACGGTCTTTGTTAATTTAATTTTATTGTTACTTTACTATTGGCTCTCAATTTTACTTTTTACTATTATTTTACTACTAGTAAAATACCACTAGTATTACTAATTTTTGTTTTACTATACTATAGCAAAATAACAGTACCGATTAGTATTGGCTATTGGGGGACAAAAACCCCAATATCCAATACCCAATACCAGTTTGCACTCCAATTTTTGCCCTAAGATTTTCAAGTTTAAGTAAATTGATTTTTAGGTACTATCTGGAACGGCTGAGTCTGTTTGTGCGAGGATGCCACTCACGCCCATTCCACCAGCTGAAAGCGCTGGACAGTAAAATCAGACAGTGGCCCTCATCAGGCAAAGAAGTTGAAATGTTGTCTGATTCGCTATACCGAGTGGAGAGTCTCAGTCAGTCTGCAACGTACTACAGGGTCAACACCTCTGATGGATTCTGCGAGTGCATCGAAGGGATGTTTGGGTGTTTCTGCAAGCACCAGCTGTTGGTCCAGCGATTTGTTTGGTGTCTCGCCGTGGAATACTCTGCCAGTTCGTGAGGAGGACAGAAATCGCATTGCTGAGCTGGCCGGTCTCTCGCGACCTGGATTCTACAGAAGCTTGTTCTGTTCTAAAGTGAGCATTTCTATTACTAAGCTACAATGTACATGTATGCTGCACTTTTGTAAGCCAGGTAAAGTCAAATTTCGGTAAAATGCTAGGTAACACTTTGGTGTTGGCCAAAAAAGACCGCCTGGCTATTTTTCGATTTCCCATTTTCGTTACTAATAAGCTGTTTAAGGACGACGTTTCTGCTGGCTGCAATTCGAACACTTCCCGTGGGCCCAGTTGCGAACCGACCTTCCCAAACCCTGATCGCCATGTGGAGGAGGAGGAGGAGGAGGAGACGGAGATAGTTGCGCACAAGTCAGCCACAACAGCCAGAGAAGAAGAGTGGCAAATCGGTTACAACGAGCGAATGACGGAGATAGGACAAAGCCTGACAGACGCCCTCAATGCTCAACCATCTGAGGCTATGCGCAAGAAAGCAGAGGAGTTCAAAAAGCGCTTGGATACAGCAGTTTGGAGAGGAGAGCTGATGCACTTCCTCGATATCCACGCGAAGCACGCTCCTGCTCTCATCCGTTCTGGTGGTCGAATCCACGTGCAGCCTACAGCAGTGGGAAGGCGCGTGAAGAGAACAAGCGGACGAAGGCAAGTTCCTAAGGGAAGAAAGGCCGTCACGGCCAATCCTAAACTAGCTGCCCAGTTGCAAGAGACCACATACGAAGGCGAACTGGCGGAAGAGAACACTCGGACGCTCAAACACACGCTCTCGAAGGCTCCCGTTCAACCGCACTCGTTGAAGCGGTCTGTGCAAGCCAATGTTGCTGTTGGTGCCAAAAAGTTCCGTAAATAACATGTATAAGGTGACGTGTTTTCCAGTCTAGTTGTTAAATGTGCCGTTTTCTTGTACCCAGCATCTGTGGTAAACTTGTTAGCCAGTTCATTTCATGTCCTCTATCTCTTTTAACCCAGGCGAAGTTTGAAAACACGCGTTCGCATGGCGAAACATGTATAAACTTGGCATGGGTCAGTTGCCGACGCACCGGCTGGTACCGCAACAGCTACTGTCTATAGGGTCGCTATAAGTGGCGTCTTGGCCACAGGTAGTTTAGGCTATTCCGTGTGTCGCGGCGGCCCCAGCATCCGTGAGAACGGTTGTTTGTGGGTTCAAAGTACTGTTGGCAAGTCCGACTTGAACCTGGACTTATTAATAGGTTTTTAACCTGAAATCTGTGGACTTGAACCTGAACCTGAACCTATTTTATTTCAGCCGGACTTGAACCTGTTTCGTTTTACTGGACTCACTCAATAGGTTCAAAATTTGAGTGAAAATTTAGGCAAAATTTGTCAAATTTTCGGTTGGATTACAGAATATTTTCATGATTTCTTGTTTTTACACCGATTTTTCAAACTGAATATGCGAGAAAACGAAACTACTGCCCCATAAAATGTGGTTTTCGTCTTTCATTACTAGTAGACAGGCTTAAATAGCTCAGAAAAAGTTGCGATCAGTGCAAAATTTCAACAATTCTTGAAATTATCAGTGGACTTGAACCTGAACCTATTGTCCAGGTTTTTTAGATGGTGGACTTGAACCTGGACTTGAACCTGAAATTTCGATGTTGGACTTGACTTGAACCTGAACTTATTTTTTTAACCCCGGACTTTCCAACACTAGTTCAAAGCCGGTCGAAGCGACTGGAAGTAGTCGACGTAAAGCCCAACCCAGACCGCCGAAAGCCGGTGATGGCCAGTAGGTAAATGGGAACCGAACCGGCGCTGCCGTTGCACCTAATGGCAGCAAAGGGGAGGGTTGTTTGTAGACAGGGCTACCCCCATTGAAGGGCTCTGAAAAAGAGCGAGGGGTGTCCTGAGCTATCCAAAAGGTCAGTGGAACTCAAAAACAAACAAATAATACCGTGGTACCAAGAAGAATTATGTTTTTTCGGAGGTCCAGCTGTTTGTTCAAATACTTGATATGTAGTTGGCCGTTTAAAATTTGAAGTCCGAAAACTATAAAATTTGGGAAGAGGGAGTTAGCGAAAATAATAGTAATTAGGGGAAGAATCGGAATTAGGTAGTCGGCGTTCAGAAAACGGCCAATAAGCTTTCATAGCATTCCTCCAATCTAAAATCAATGCAAAACAAACAATTGCAGTAATGCACGACAAAAGTGGTATGTACATGGTACTACGGATTATTTTTTAGCCCTCTGTCTTTTGTGGGGTCGTTGATTGCGTGCAGATAGATTAGTAGGTAAACATCCCATTTCGTGCCCGTCTGAACTCATCGCAACGTTTGAGGGACTAATTGTTTTAATACTGTAGGTAGTAGGTTCCCATTATTCTGCTTCTCATTCATTCATTGCATATACTGTAAATCAATCCAGTATAGAAGCGAAGCAAAACAAGAATCGTAATCCTGGCGCAGAAAGAAGTGCAAAACCTTGTGCCCATCGGGCCTTTGCGTCGTTCGTTATTTTCTTCTTTTTGTGCATGCGCTTGCGGCGTAAACTGGAGCGCCTCGAGGCGCGTATTCTTCTTTGGCCCAGAGGCCGCGCCCGCCGGCTGTGCGTTACTGTGGACGGCTTTCAGGAACGGCCACCGGGCCGCACCGGTGCGTCGTTCGTATCTCCTGATCAAAGTGGCCCATTGTTTAGGCGATCTGTACCAAAGTGGTGTAAATGCAATTTCAGACTGCTTCGGCTTCTGCAATGCTGTGAAGTGAAACAGAGTCTTCTTTATGCACATGACCTGGCGTAGAGTAGAAAACCGAAGATTCGGATACTTATAACAGCACAACCACTTTTAATGTGCAAACGCGTTCTTTGTTGGTTTCACAACGGTAACTCTTGCTGCTTGCTTGTATGCTTGTATCCGCCGGGCCACGAGCCCTGAACAACTCTATAGGGAAAAAGATTTTACTAAGCAAAGACCCAATTAGCACTGTTTAATCTACCTGTGACGAAGACAGTTCCAACCAAGCCTCTCCTATACTCAATCAAACGCTTCCGAAACCGTACCATATCTCTATTTAGGGCCTAAATTAATGTGAAACCGCATTTTATTCAAGAACATACTATGCATTAACAAGAAAGACCGTCTAGGCGTTATTGTATTCTTTATTTACCGGTCAAGAACGTCCCTATTTACCGGTCTCTATTTACCGGTCAAGCTTTAATGTAAATGATGATATCCGGTACACTCCTCCACCCGCGAAACAGGTATTTTTGACGTGAAAAGCTAAGATTAAACCTAGGCCTAAAGCTAAAACCTAGGCTGGGTGTGTGGTCGGCTCGGCGGGTGGGAATGGGCTTCCTCCAATGTAAATGGGGGTACTGATACTGAACGCACATATAACTTGTGCAAATGCTATTTCTATACGAAACACCATTCCAAACGATGTTGCGCACAAAAACTTTGCTGGTTTCAAATCCTATTGTAAATCTGATGTTTTTTTTCAGCATTTGCATGAGTCTCAGTTGGTGACAGTGCAGTAGTTTTTTAACTGTTTTGTATTGTACATTTGTTCTTTATTTGAGTCTCCAACCCCTCCTTAGGGATGCCCTCGTATTCGTTAAATCAATATTTGCCCATTTTAATATTCGTATTCGTTTCGTTAGTCGATGCGAAAATCAAAATGCTTAATTCGTATTCGTACGAGTCTACGTATTCGTAGCCGTCCCAATTAATATTGGGTATTGGGGGGTAAAAACCCCAATACCCAATACCCAATACCTGGAAAACACCCCAATACACCCAATACCCAATACCAGTTCGCACTCTAGTTACAATACCAAAATTTCCGTTTGACTATGACTAACTACCGTCCGTTTGAGTACAATACCAGAGTAGTCAAACTTGACTGTATCGTCACTTTTTACTAAGCAAAGACCCACTTAGCACTGTTTAATATAGATAAAACATGATTCTGATTTTTGTTTTGAACGCAATACAGTACCTGCTATGCTTCAACACAACCTTTCTTTTTGTAATTTCAAGTAAAGTTTTACAAGTCAAGCGTAAAGTGGTCAGACATGTCTGGAACAGCTATCTAGGTGAAAAACAAATTCAACTATTGGCAAAAAATCCTTTTTTGTAGTGAAATAACATTTTCCAGTTATAAGACCATGGTCTTCAAAAGGGCGCCAAAAGTGACCCTAAATTTGGGCATTTTCCAGTTATAAGACCAGGTCTTATAAGTGGAAAACTCCGGTGCTGTCAACTTTTGAAATTGGTTAGATCACATATTGCTTGACGCTCTACAGTTTTGTCCTTAAAAATGGTGTGCGTAAAGCGACTAATGCACCTTATCTGTATCTGCACCTACATTGTACGTGTACTGTAACTTAAAAATGAAGGCGATTATAGGGAAAATCCCCCATCCGGAAATTGCCTTTATGAAAGCTTGTCTTCCTCTATGCCTAAGCCTAAGCTTTAGTTTGTTTGTTGAACGTAAGCTTAAACGTCAGCTAGTAGAACTTATGTAAGCCTGAGCCTTAACTTTATGTCGGAACTAGAGAGTTTGAAATGAACGTTCGTGGAGTGCGTGGGGTTTCCTACTATAATGGCGATCGGTCCGTCATACCGCTAAAATTGTCTTGCGTTTTTCTAGTTTTTGTCGAATTGTTGGTTGTAAATTTCGATTGCTTTGAACATGGATCGTTTTCTTAAGAAAAGGAACAGGAGCGCTATTGATTTAGCTCATAGCCGAAAATTTGTGTCTTTATTTGAAAGTACCTGAACCTGAACCTGACACCTGGGTACTTTTGAAAAATGTACCTGAACCTGAACCTGAACCTGAAATTGGATTTTAGAGATACCTGAACCTGGACTTACCTGAAATTTGGTGGTACCTACCAACTGTAGTTTAGACCATGAAATCGGCCAAAAACCGAAAAATTTGTGCTTATGAACGTATATATTCAAAATTTTTGGGTAAAAAAATTCGTTGCATAAAGTAAGTTTATAGTTTATCTGATGCAGAATTTCCTGAACAATTCAATGGTGTGCTTAGTTTTACAAAATGTTGTTTTGTTCAGAAGTTATGGTCGGAAAACCATTTTTGGGGTTTTCCCATCGTTTTTCAAAAGAGGGAGGGAAATTGAAAAATTCAAATGTGGTTTCTTACTACGTGAGAGAAGGGCTATCCAACGATATATAAAGTTCAAAGATCCAACAAAGTTGGGGCAACTGTATCTATGGGCTCATGAAAAAGTCGGTTATTACAGAAAACCAGTCTTAAAACAGTGCAATCCAAAGCGGTGTAGAACACCTAAAAAACCTTGCCGTCCAGTCAAAAACCGGCAAGGTCATGATCACTAGACGCAGAGAGAGAGTAAAAAGAAAGGTTAGCTCGGCACGCGCAAAGTACATAGACCGATAGGTGCGACTGATAAGGAATTTTTCAAAATCACTCGGGAGACTGCGCCGCACACGTACATACGTACCTAGTAGCTTACGTAAGACTCTTTTCCCGCTGCCTTTCCGATTAGTAACCGACTGGAATGGAGAACCCAGGAACTGCAGCCCCCCATCCTGCCCCGCCCACCCCCAGCGTCCAATACCACCATCAAGGGGATAATACAATTCCCATGGCACCAGCTGTGGTAGTGCGACATGCAACTCCTACCTATATTCAGTATGGCAGGACCCCGAAGGAAATCAACTGCCCTCTTTGCCATGTAAGTTTGCGATCTGTAGGTAGGGCACGATTTTGTCTCTCTAAAATTTTTTTAAAAGCCAGAGTGTAATTTTAGTAACCTGTGTCGGTATGGTTTCTTCCATCTGGTGGCACTTTGCTAGGCTGCCGAAGTCTATAAATCGCGCATTTGGTAGCGGTTTAGTCTGCATAGTGTCAGAGCCACCGGGTGGTGAAAACTATAAAAGGTTTCGCATTGACAATTTTTGATGAACTAATAGCTTTTCGGACCGGTTTTCTTTATATTATTTCTGATAATCGTAAAAAAACGCTAACAAACTTAAATACTGCTAAACAGTGCTGTTATTTATTACAGGCAATCTGTGTCTGAAATTCTAAAAAAATCGAAAATCGTTTCGGGATCAGTTATATCACTATATCATGTAAATCTAAGGAAAGCCCGGTAATTTAAGTTTTCCTGAAAATCAAGTGACTGTCGTAAGACGCGACCGTAAATTACACAAATTTATTGTCCTTGCAAAAGTTGCCTGAAAATGTCGTCCTTGGACAGTACCGCCCCACGCCGCAATTACCGATTAAGATTTATGCTTGTGCTTAGTTTGGCTCAGGTTTAGAATCAGGATTTAATTTAAGCATTAATTCATGCTCTAACTTGGCTTCAGACCTATAGTTTTATCTAAAGTTAAACAGATCAGCCGCCCTATCCAGGGGGCAAGTGGTCTTGTATGATTCACCAGACGACATCGTCGTCGCGTCAATTAGCTTTTACTTGCATCCCGGTCTGACCGCAAATTGTCAAGCTACCGTATCTACTCAATAAATTCTTGTCGAAAACAGTAAACGATTTAAAACGAACAGGGCTTCCGATAGATTCGCTTGGTGAGCCTACAAAGTTATTGAAGGTTCGAAAAATTCTTTTCAGGCTGCCGTCATTACAAAAGTAGAGTTGGTGCCGGGCTGGGCGTGTTGGTTCGGTTTTTGGATGTGTTTGGCATTCGGCTTTTTGTTGCTGATTCCTTGGTTTCTCTGCTGGGTGCCGTTCGTGATCGAGCCTTGGAAGGACGCTCAGCACTCGTGTCCGAATTGCGGACAAGCGCTCGGACGGGACCGACCTTTTTTGGCCAAAAGTCGATATCATTGATCTGATTCCCTTGTGATAGTGTAATAAAGCCCACTTGGAGATTTGCTAAAGGCGGATTTAAACTTCTGCCACCGGGTGGCACTCGCACTTTCGAAATCGCTGGCAACGGCGCAATTTAAACTTTGGCAGACTGGGAAACTGTCACCCGGCTGCATTAACCAGTCTAGAAAAGTCTAAATTGAGTGGCTAGCAGTGATTTCGAACGTTTCAGGGTCTCCCCAGTGGCAGAAGCAGAAATCCACTTATAGCTTAGTGTTCCGCAATTTACATGTTGTGTCTGTTAAAGTGATGTGCTCAGGGAAAGGGTGGTCATTATGTACGGATACCTAACCTACGTATTTACAGCGTGCGTAAAAAACAACCCAGCAGAGGTTTTGCTCTAGCAAACGCCAATCTTAACCGATTTGAATAAATACGTTTTAAATGAAAGGCAAATAAATTCTTGGAAGGTTGATGTAATTTTTATTAAGATACTCTGCTTAGTTCCTGAGATATTTCAGCTAACAGTCAAAACAGTGGTTTTGGAAATGAACAAGAGTGATTAAATACAAAACAACCCAACTGTTGCAACCGCAAACCTCTACCGATTTGAATGAATCCTTTTTTAAACGAAAGATATAGTGAAATGGTGAAAAATTTATCAAGATACTCTGCTTAGTTCCTGATCCTGAGATACTTACACTCAAAGTCAAAACAGACTTTGGCAATGAACAAGAGCGATTCGGTTGCACTTCATAATAAAGCAGATTCCTACTGTTGGGGGCTAATGAGACTTTACTGGTGAAGTAAGCGAGCGTATGTGTCACCAGTAAAGCCTCGTAATGTTAGCCCTTAGCTGTAGGTATCTGTTTTATTATGAAGTGCAATAGAATAATAAAAATTGCTGCTGTTCATTACCAAATTATCTGATTTTACTTTGAGGGCAAATATTTCAGGAACCAAACAGAGTATCTTAATGAACATTACACCAATCTGTCAAGAATATATTTGTCTTTCATGCTAAAACAGAATCATTCAAACCGGTTGAGATTTAAGGTTGCTACAGTAAAATATATGCCGGGTTGTATTTTTTATATACAGTATATACTGTAAAAGGTGAAATTTCGAATCATTTTGCTCTAATTTTTGACGAATCGTTAGCTGAGCATAAATAACCGTTAGATCTTGACAACTTCTTTAGCAAAACTTCCTGGAAGGAAACGGGAAAGGTAATGGTAATAATTATAAAATTTATGCGCGGTCTGCAACCAACTTCTACAATTTCGATCGTTTATTGTGCACCGCTTTCACAGTTAAATCGGCTGCATCTTCGGCACAACCCTGAAACAGGGTCAGGCCACTTCCGCCGTGACCGTAGTTGTGCACGACCGGCGTGAGAAGAGCAGAAATTTGCATATCACAGCGCTCCAGTCGAACGGTTGATCTGCCGGGTCGTAGGCCGACTGCTTGCTTCAGAATTTTTGCGCGCTGCAATTATTATTATTATTTAGTTATTAGGACGCTATTTCAGTCTGGCACTTAACGCCGTTTATGGCACCGGCACCATAAATGGTACCCCTACCCATGGCCATGGGTGCCGGTACCATATACATTGAATGGTACGAAATCTGAACAGAGTGATACCATATATGGTACCGTACCGGTACAAAAGCGAAGGTAAGGGTACCATATATGGCACGAAATCTGACAAGAGTGATACCATATACAGTATGGTACCGGTATCGCTACCAATGCGAAGGTAGGGGTACCATATATGGTCACCAAAGTGATCGAATGTGGCGGCACCATTTATGGTGCCACTAGCCTAGGTACAGGTACCATAAACGGCGTCAAGTGCCTGACTGTATTTATTTGCTTATTAAATAGATCAATCGGATACTATGTAATTTCACCTTAAGACTGGGCAAAAATTTGCAGGCTTCGTTCCAAATTCTCTCGCCGTCCGACTGAGAGACGTCCAAGCTCCAGTCGTCTTTTGCGTGGGTTCCTCCCACTACTACGCTGGTATGACTGAATTATTTTTATATAGAATATTAATATTTATAGGGTGCAATGATAGCCCTCTGCCCCAGAGTAAACCAAGCATGATCGGAAAAAAATGAGAGTACTACTGATAAGTAGAAGATTTTATTGTGGCTTTATACTCACTCACAAGCTCAATATTGATTGATCCCTCTATTGGCCTCACGAACAGCTTGAAGACAAGCAGGGTAGGAAGGCCAAAAAGTGAATAAAAAGCACCGTGTTGAAGAACTGGGTTTCTCCAAGCACAGCATCGATGTGCTCCTCATTCTTGGTACAGCTGAATAGAGTTGTTAGAGGTTCAGACTACGTCCTTTCTTCAACCTTGTCCTTCAAGATGGAGCTTTTTGAGTCACTTTTCTTCTCTTCCTTCCCTGCTTATCTTCAAGCTGTTCAGATACCAATAGAGGCAACAGTAAATATTGAGATTGCGAGTATAAATAAACCCACAAATTAAGAGCCACATTTTATAAAACCGGGGCAGGTCGCGGAACATGAAAAATTCTGACCTATAGTTTTTATTTGATAAATTGATAGGTCTATGGTAGAAAATAACACACGACAAATATTTTCACTGGATTGTCACTAATATGCAAATTAGGGCCGAAAACATGTTTTTCCAGCCAAATTCGGTGTTTCTTTTATTTCTACCGTGTGCGTTGACAGATCGGGCTGATATTTTCAGAAATAATGATAGGTATATTGGGTGTTTTACCTATAAAATTTTAAGAGGATCGGCCAAGGTTGAGATCGCGAATTATAATTTTTTGGGTTCTGGTAAAAAATCGAATTTTGCAAAAAAAGGTACCTCGAAATTTTCCACCAAACTTTCAGTGTAGGTTGCTTAAATGTCCCTCAAAGTAACCCTCTTTTTCCGTTTGTGGACTTTGTCTCTGTTTCGAGAAATTAATGTTCGCATTTTCATGCACACGTTGGTAGAAAAAACCGGAATTTACTTTCAGCTTTCGTTTGAACGGACGGATCTTTTAGCGTTCGCTCTCGCTCGAAAGAGCGCGCAATGGCCGATCGATTGGTTGGTCGATGGCCAGAAACAAACCACTGAGTCGGGTACTGTAAGAGTTTAAAGTGAGCGAGTCGACTACACTGCAATATTTTTCATGTTCTGAGTTTTATAATGTTGTTATCATGACTTTTGCCTCAAAATGGGATTGGAAAGTGTACGCAAACTTTGGAAAAAGCTGAGCATGCCTCTAGTAAACTATTTTGAGGCAAAAACCATATTAGAAATGGAGAAAATCGTAGTATGCTGGCTGAACTCGCTCACCTTAAACGAGTCTGCTCAAACGAAATGTAACGAGATCATCTTGTCTTTGCTTAGAAATTAATGTGCATCAAAAAATCGATTGTTCCCGTAAAATATGAAAGCCGAATCTCTTTAATTCATGGACAAGTACGCTTGTATGACACGCAACATGCACCCCTTTTCACACTTTAGGAGTTTGCTTTGGTTCGGTGACATTCGACTCTTATACTGCAGCCAAAAACCTCCAATTTAAGTGTTAAGCACTTTCCATGCAAGAGTTTTCTGACCAGGCCAGGTTTATTTGTTTGTTTATTGAGTACGTTCCTAGTGGCAGCATATATATACTTTTTCTCCTTTCCATACAATGGTACTTACATCCACTGCTTTTACCGTTTCTTCATAGTACCTTCAAACTGAATAGATAATGCAGAACTAAATCACTATAACGCTTTCCAGTATAGTCTACGTGTGTATTGCTTGTGTGTTTACAGTTGCTAGTGGTCTCTTGTACAGGCAGCACCTCAACCTACATAGTAAGCATACATGTGGACTTGATTTCTTGACGGTGTCCGTTTTGTTCATTGGTTGATCCGCAAACGGTCTGTTGGTCTGTTGTGTGTGTCAGATTTGTGTGCGCTTTACCGATTGTCTTTCTGTCTTTAGGATAATAAAACTTTGCGTGTATGCCACAAGGGCCAGCGCTACATACGTCTTTGCACTCTTGTTGACTCCCAGCAGTAAATCACTGAGTCACTGTAAATTAGAACGGGACTCTGTGTTACTGTTTGTATGTAATAAACCATTGTCTTGTACATTTGCACTATCGGAGGTTTCATACAAAGCTCGGCGTGCCTCTAACAACCATTATTCAAAAACTGAACGCTATACTTAAAGAAGAGCCGCGAAAGAAAATCCAAATCTGCCAAGGTACATCGTTTTCGAAAAGATTCCATGTCAATTGAGAGAATGCCTCGAGGTGGCCAGCTGTGTGTTTCACATTCAGCTCTTGAATAATGATTACTGAGGCACGCTGAGCTTTCTCCAAACTTAGTGTACACCTTCCATTCGGATTTTGAGGCAAAAGTCATGATAACAACATTATAAAACTCAGAACATGTAAAATATTGCAGTGTGGTCAACTGGCTCACTTTAAACTCTTACAGTACCCGACTCAGTGGTTTGTTTCTGACGGGCGACCAACCAATCGATCGGCCATTGCGCGCTCTTTCAAGCGAGACCAAACGCTAAAAGATCCGTCCGTTCAAACGAAAGCTGAAAGTAAATTCCGGTTTTTTCTACCAATGTGTGCATGAAAATGCGAACACTAATTTCTCGAAACAGAGACAAAGTCCACAAACGGAAAAAGTGGGTTTACTTTGAGGGACACTTAAGCAACCTACACTGAAAGTTTGGTCGAAAATTTCGAGGTACCTTTTTTTGCAAAATTCGATTTTTTACAGGACCCCAAAATTTGCATTTCATTATAATTTGCGATCTCAACCTTCGCCGATCCTCTTCAAATTTTATAGGTACAACACCCAATATACCCAGCATTATTACTGAAAATATCAGCCCGATCCGTCAACACATGCGGGAGAAATATAAGAAAGACCGAATTTGGGTAGAAAAACACGTTTTTGGCCCTAATTTGCATATTAGTGACAGGCGAGTGAAAATATTTCTCGTGTGTTATTTACTACCATAGAGCTATCGATTTATCAAATAAAAACTATAGGTCAGAATTTTTCATGTTCCGCGGTTAGTAGGGGACCCGCCCCGGTTTTATAAAATGTGGCTCTTAATATGTCCTACTTTCATTTTTCCTACTATGCCTACGTACGTACGTACTTTACTCTAGGGAAAGGGCTATCCACGTTTGGCAACCTGTACTTACAAGGCTAGTGTTCAATTTTACCTTAAGACACGATATGGACAGACGTCCAAGGAAATGGTTAAGCTGCTAATAGATTGATTGATAAAAGAAAAGGATCATACTTTGGAAGAACATAAGCATCGTGATGGTGTTCAGCGAAGACGTAGAAGTGTTTAATGAATGGAGCTTCAACTCTGTAGACCTGGCCGCGAATTGGAAAGCATTCGTGATCTTTCAGCAAATCGTAAGCGCCCATTCCTGGACACGTGACCACGCAGTCATACTGGGATGGCAACTATAAGCTTCATTATTCAGATTGATCTTCACCGTTTAATATGTATGTATAATAAATACAGTGTTGGCCAAAAAAAGACCGCCTGGCCATTTTTCGAGTTTTTCAAATAATTTCAAGTGGCCGCCATTCCATCAATTTTCAACCGAATAAAAAGATTTTTTGGCACGATTATTATTTGTTAACAGTTTATTTTGGCCAAGTTCTAGCCTGCTAACCTTCTATAGCCTCGAGTTATGCCTTCCGAAATGAACTGACCCGAATTTTCAGATGTCAGTTTTGAACATAAATATCTCACGTACCCTTCAACGGATCTTTCCCAAATTCTGCAGGTTAACCAATGTTTATATGGGCTTAAGAACCTGAAGAACTCAGCTTTCTAGCACAACTGGTTAAAAT
This sequence comes from Sabatieria punctata, assembly GCA_030248155.1. Taxonomy (NCBI): domain Eukaryota; kingdom Metazoa; phylum Nematoda; class Chromadorea; order Araeolaimida; family Comesomatidae; genus Sabatieria; species Sabatieria punctata. The sequence goes on along the minus strand of JASANB010000906.1, from coordinate 100,194 downwards.
CTTTTAGTTTCAGTCATGGTGAAATCAGCATTCTCAAAAATGAGGGTTTTTTCACACCATCAAAAATCTTAAAACTATCTCTCTCACAAACCAAGCCAAATACCAGGTATTTGGTCTTTATCCTAGTCCTCCAAAACTACCACTGCCACTTTCCCTGGATGGCTTGGACATTGAACAGGTTGAAGTATACAAGTATCTTGGAGTTCTTGTGGACCGTCGTCTCTCCTTTGTTCAGCATACGGAAAAAGTGTGTGTTCAGGCTAAGAAAGCTTTAGGTGCTTTGTTCAGACTCTGTCGTTCTGCGTGTCCATTGCAGGTGCTTGAACGGGTCTATTCTCGTGTCATTTTGCGTCAAATTCTGTATGCGATCGAGATTTGGTTTCCGTCTACAAGTAGCTTGAAATGGCAGACCAAGTTGGAAAGCGTTCAAAACTTTTTTCTTAAATACCATCGCAACAACTTTGTCTGCTCATACAAATTGCTTCTTGAATCGTACAATAGTGGTGCTGTCTCTCAACTGTCGCCTGTCTGGCTTGTTGCTGCGCAACGGTCGATGCAACTGTTTTATCAGTTCTACTTTGGGCTTAGGTACTGCAGTCCTGCTTGTATTGTAGATTCTGTTACTAGAAGGAGTGGTAGAAGGAGTCATAGGCTGATGATAGGGTTGGCGGCATCCAGAACTGCTACCACCGCAGCCACCTTCTTTCCAACCAACTCTCGGATATGGAACAGCCTACCACCTGAGGTTCCGGAGTACGGTTTTAATGCGTTTTATCGATTTGTTCAAAGTAACCAGTTCTCAAATGTTTTATGTCGATTGTCTAGTTCTTTCGTAGTGCATAAGCTTAAGTTTTGTTACCCGAATAGTTTTAATTGATTTCTATTTCTCGGCCGTTTACTGTGCTTGCATGGTGTAGGCTATAGACAAGAGTAAACTGTACTGTAGAGGGCACCACCCTCATTTTTGACAAAGCTAAGTTTTCACCTTGACTGAAAGTAAAAATCTTCCAGATTTTAACCAGTTGTGTTAAAAAGCTGAGCTCTTCAAGTTCTTAAGTCTATATAAAGATTGGTTAACCTGCAAAATTTGGGAACAAACCTAGCAGGGTTCGTGAGATAATTTATGTTCAAAATTGACGTCTGAAAATTCGGGTCCGTTGATTTCGGAAGAGCGTAACTCGAGGCTATAGAAGGCTAGCAGGCTAGAACTTGGCCAAAACAAACTCTTAGCAAATAATAATAATCGTGCCAAAAAACGTTTCATTCGGTTGAAAATTGATAGAATGGTGGCCATTTGAAATTATTCAGAGAACTCGAAAAAAGGCCAGCGGTATTTTTTTATGACAAACACTGTATGTATGTACATATATTTATTTGTCAGCATACTACAGATAGCATAAGTAAATGACATATTCTAGCTCACACTATGGTAGCTGACGGGAGGTTGATATGTGTAGATTAACTCAACCCCCTCCTAATAAAGCGATTAATGAGAGAACAGCGAAATTCAGCAATCGTTCTAAAAACGGATACAGTTTCAGCGCGGGGCCCATTCCATACTGGAACTACTCTATAGCTTAGAATATTTTGGCGAGTATAAGGGTAAGATAAAGGTTATATAGTATTCTTTAAATAAATTGTCGCCTGGTTGGTCTAGTGGCTAATTTGTCGAGCCGGCAAGCAAACTGAGTTCGATTAGCAGTTATTTCTATATGTACATTATTGATTGAATTATGAATTTTCCTTTTAAATGTATGTCTATTTCAGATTATTTTAAAATTACTGCTTACCTCGTTTAAAGAGTAGATCTTCTTCTTAATGAACTTTCCGCCATTGCTCTCAAATCTGAATAATAATCAAATGTTTATCGAAAAGCGCAGAAAAGAAAAATTCTACGAAAACTCACTCTTTGCTGAGGAACTTTAAGTATTTTGGCGATTCCAGAAACGTAGTAGTGTAATGAATACCTGACCTGAAAAGAAAATACTTGTTCTCAGCGTTTATAAAGAATCCATAATGTTTATATTTTTTATGATGCTATTAAAATAGTTTAATTTACATTTATTGGCGTACTACTTCGTGCGTGCCTTGTATACCCAATAAACCATCTCATACCAAGTGATAAAATAAGCAGTTAAAAAATAATAGAACGTACTGTAGTTTACCTGAATTGATCGTATCCCATGTCGCGTTTCTGTTTCAAAGTCAGCACCGAGAAGTCTCTCACAATATCTCGCCAGTAGACATTTTCCTGAAACAACTCATTACTCCAGTAAAAAAAGGCCACAAAACTAAGTTGGTGGGGAAGGGAACTGTTCAAACAAATCATAAACCTACGTACGTTTGATTCAACGTTTGAAAACTCATAGCCGGAGCCAAAACTGGCACCATATAGCAAAGCATCCTCCTTGGCAAGACGTTTCGTCAGGTCAATTGTTGTTTCTCCCCATCTCCTGAAGTCTCAACACGCTTAGTTAGTTGGTCAATTGAACATTCGGTGGTTTTACGGTGCTAACATAGAGACAGTATTCAGTATGGGTCTAACTAAAGCATACATGTAACAGCTCCGGGCCGAATTTTTCCCTCTGGTCGGGGTCGAGGGAGGTCCAAAATTTCAAAAAGCTCCAAAACGCCTGGAAATGCGCTTTTAGCACGTTTTTTTCAGTAAGGACGCTAAAAACAAATAGCATTTTAGAGAAAAAAAACAAGCAACAAATGACAAAAATGGCTTCCAAAAACACCAATTTCTCTTAAATATCAGCAGTGGAAACGCCAAATTCTGTTTCCGAAGGCTTTTCAAGCAAATTTTATCCGAAAAAATTAGTGATTTATGAGCCAGTTTGTTAGTACTGGAGCCACTACTAGTACTTGTATTTTTTGGTTGGGGGTCCCGTAACCTGTCTCGCGGGGGTGGGGGTTTGGCCTTTCCAGCAGAGGGTAAACCCCAAACCCTCTAGTACATGTATGCTCAAAAGATGTCCCATCCATTCTTTCGCATTCACCTTAGTTCTCGAACTGTTGTCATTGATTTACTCAGTTATCTTGTTAATATGTAAATCCTGAAAATTTGAGCCTAATCGATAATGAACTGACTGAGAAAGAAACGCTGGCTGGAGTGAAAGTCAGACAAACGATGGGAGATTTTGTTTGTCCGATAACGGTACTGCATAATTATTACCTGATTAGGTCAATTCTTGGATCGGGCAAATAAATGGGCCTCCATAATCCAGCTGCTATATCACTGACAGTAGCAGGCGAGAACTTTTCTGCCAGCACGCATACCTACGTACATGAAGTCTCTCTTGATTGTAAAATAAAAGCTTAGCTAACAGGTCCGGACTTATGTAATCAAAGTTTATTGCCCACGAAAACTTGTTAGCAAGAAAAATAAGCAAATTGGCGACCAGGACAAAACCAGAAACTCAAGTGCAAGTATATGCTTCAGTAGGTTTAGGTTTATTCTACACTAACAGGACTGATGATACTTTTTGTATCCAGGAAAATGGAATACAGAAATACTTTAGCTCTGGGTTCGCGTTTCTGAATCTCAACAGCCGTTGACAGACCAATAATTCCCGCGCCAACAACGCAAATCGACATGATGTTAGTCAGAAGAGCTAGTACGATAGAAGATTTTAGTAAAGAGAAGAGCAAACGTTCCGGGCCCAGACACTCGACTGATAAAGAGCGGCTAAATCCTTTAAACTGCCAACGCTGCACGTGGCTTTCTACGTATAAAACAAAGGGGAAAAAGCCCAGAAAACACTCTGTCACTGGAGCAAAAGAATGCAGTTTATCTAACTTTTCACCTTTCTTTCCATTTATCTAACACAGAAGCAGTATAGAAAGCAAAACATGGAGAATTTTGATCCATCGAGTAACTACCATTGAGTACCTACTGTATGTAGTATTTAGTAGTGTTCCGTGGATATATCGCAGCAGCATTACCAGATAAATCTCATTAGAAGCAGTCTGCAGAATTATAATTTGGCTAGCAAAACAGCATTGCCAAGTTTTGAACAGATATGGGCAGTGCTCTTCATAAGTTTTTCTAACAAAGCGTAATTTATTAAATCCAAGACCTGAAGCTTTAAACGTTGTTAATTTGGTTTACATTCTTTTAATTTAAAAATTAATTAATTAATTTAAAATTTGTTTCCTGCAATATTTTATCAAGCATTCAATTGAATTCGAAGCTAACATTGACTTTTTAAGCTGAGTTTGAAATATCGATATCCAATATTGGTAAGTTTTATACCGTCGGACGGTACACTAGTATTTAATTTAGTATGTCATGCAAGTTTTGGAGATTTCCTACAGAACATACGTACGTAAGTATTAGTGTTGCAAATAGAGTAGTAAACCATTGGAATATATTAACAGAAGAGCAGGTGGCTGCTCGTTCGGCAGGCGTATTTAAGGATAAACTAACAATTAGTAATCAAGACTGCTGTTTGCGTAAGTGCACTGTCAGCAAACCTTTGACTCATACATATAACAGGGGGGTCTGGGGGGTCTGCCCCCGCCTCTTAGGCCAGCCCCCCGGATGCCCCCCCGAGACGATTTCGACGACCCCCCTCCGATTTTTCTGGCAAGTAAATTTTTGAGCAAATTTTTGCAATTTTTTAGAATTTCAGACACAAAAATTGCTAAAATCGCCTGCAAAACAGCACTTTTTAGCTGTCTTTCAGCCCAAATTAGCGATTTTTGGCGATTTTTTTAGTGCCCTACCCCCCTCCCAAAATTTTGGCTCAACCCCCCCCCCCGGCCGACGCCAGACCCCCCAACCCCCCTCGGCGGATGACCTGTTACATGTATGCTTTGACTAGTGTTGTTCTGTAAGTGCAGTATTTGCTACTTTTTTCTCACTGTATCAAATGAAAGGAGAACACCATTTATGAGAACACTATTTATTATCGGTCTGAACACACCCACAAGAAAATAACCCAACTTCACAGTAAGAAGCAGCAAAAAGAGATCTAACTTGTTATGGCCAAAAGCAGTCTCAATTTCAAGCGACTGGCAAGCTTCCAGCGCTGCAATAATTCAAATCAAACAGGAAGAAAAGTTTTGGTTGGTGCTACTGCAATTAGAGAAATAATAAGCTTGCCAGCTAATAAAGCAGTATATTTGCTCTGGTGCTAAAGGGCAGTGACGAATCGAGCCTAGGGCACCTGTTGTCTATGAATGCTTTATGCAGTGGCGGCGTCTACCAATTAAGGGAGGGGCGGGTGGCTTTAAAATTTATTGACTAAATAGCTGCAGCAGTGCAACCGACCAGCGTCTAGCACCAGTGCTGTCTAACCATCCATCTATATGTTAATCAGCGCAGGCAGCAGGCCTCCCGCAGTCGCCGATCGATCGGGGGAAGCTGGCGAGCTCCGGCTAGCATTATCGAGTTTTGGTCTAATCGCCAGCGCTCTACCGAGCTGCTTCTCCTTCTACGGCATGTCTCCCTGATCCTCCTACACCCTCCGCTCCAAGTGAGGCTCTTACGTTTGCTCGCGTGACTGCTAGGCTGCTGGCAATTGGGCGGTGCGTTGATTAGTACTCTACTCGGCTGGTAATTCATAATGTTTACTTTAAGGTCTTACGCAGCTGCTTAGAGGTGTCTCTATAATTATGAGAGTCACTTTTCTCATTATTATTATGTACACTTTTCTTATTACACACTTGAATGCACAAATGAAGTGTTTCTTAATGAGTGGAGTTGAGTTAAACCCACGTTTGTTTCTATGCTTCTCTTTCAAACAGGGGCAATAGATGAAGTAGGGTTTCTTTGTTTTTGCACATGTATTTCGATGTTATATAAAGAGGGGCCAGGCCCAGGATCTCACAATTTTCAGGCCCGGTCTGGAAAAGCTAAAATCAATCGTTTGTGTGGGCACTACCGACAGTACAAAAGAAACTTTTCAAATGATTCAGAAAAGCTAATAAAATAGCTTAAAGAAAAGCTAATTTTGGCTAAACTGCAGCCTAGGGATACGAATCCTAATAATGATAAATAGTCTCAAAAATTATTCAGTGAACAAAGTATTCGTTGGTGTGTGTTTTGTGGGATAAACATACACGAAACGGATCGAAATGAACAATTTTTTGGCTAGAAATCACCTGAAAAATAAAACTGTCTACAAGGCTGCAAACAGTTCTTTTCATTCAGACATTCAAACACAAAATTAAACTGGACTATGAAGAAAGGATATCTCATCTCAGTGTAAAACTACTTACTGGCGTACTGTACGTATACAGTACAGACTACACCAATCTCCTCACGTGCGTTTCAATTAGTGCTTCAAAACCAAGCAGCCAATAAGCCAGAAAAGGGTATAATTATTTCCTTGAATGCCAATAATTACGGCAATGCGGAGAGAGCGCCTATAGCTACGTGAAGATTTTTTGAGCCCCATCCTGTCGGCACTCAAAAAATGTTTATGCCCAGCCCAGCGCTGATGAGTTATGAAGCGAGTTGTCAGTCGGCCGCTGACAGACGGCTTCGGCCAGCCGTTGCTACTAGTAGTAGAGATGAAGCTTCAGTCAGCTTACTTCTTTTTCTCTTCAGCACCCGGCCGCTGCCACGGTCAACCAGCTAGCCACCATGGGCTGCACCATGTCTCAGGAGGAGCGCGCTGCGCTAGAACGCAGTCGGCAGATAGAGAAGAACCTGAGAGAGGATGGACTACAAGCTGCCAAGGACATAAAGCTGCTGCTTTTGGGTGAGTCCAGCTGGCCTTTCAACCCTTAGGTCTATGCATGGATGGACTGAGGAGAAATCTAGGCCAAGATGGTTGAGAAAACGACATGTGTAAGCTTAGTTTCGTACATGTACCAAAGGGTACCCAATACATGTAACAGGTCATCCGTCGAAGGGGCAGGGGGATTGAGCGGTCTGGCGCCGGCCGGGAGGGCTGAGCCCAAATTCTAGGGAGGGGGTTAGGCACTAAAAACGCTCAAAAAACGCAATTTTTCGGTTAAAAATCGTCAAAAATGGCTAGTTTCGGATGAAATACAGCTAAAAAGTGCTGTTTTACAGGCGATTTTGGCAATTTTTGTGTTTGAAATTGCAAAAAATCGCAAAAGTTTTCTCAAAAAATTGCTTTGCCAGAGAAATTGGAGGGGGTAGGAAAAATCATCTCGTGGGGGGTCCCACCCGAGGGGTCTGGCCTAAGTCGGGTGGGGGCAGACCCCCTGTTCATGTATGGGTTAGCGTTACAGGTTACCCCAGAGACAGTTTAGCGACCTCCAAACAACTAAAAATACAAGTAGCGCTCAAATACTATACTGTAATATACTGTCTCAGAAAACACTAGTCTTTAACTTAAAATCGCTTTAGGCCTTTGGTTATCGAATTTGGCGTTTCCACTGCTGATATTTAAGGCAAATCGGTGTTTCTAGAAAGCCCTACATATCATTTTATACCACTTCAAAAAGAGCGCATGCATGCATGACATGCATGTGTGTCAAATTGGGTACACAAAACCAGGGTTCGGCGTCCCGACGCATATTCGGGTTTTTCTGTCTTTCAAAGTGGTTATCCTAGTTTTTAGCTCTTACGCACCATTTTACTGCTTAAACCATAGTGAAATCCCCTCAAAATGCCCGTCACTCCACCCCCGCCTCAGGCCAATTACATGTATGGCTGTCACCATTCAATCTTGTCATGAAGCGATTTTAAGCGCAGCACAAACTTTTAAGTTTTTGTGTGGTTGTATTTGTATTTGTATTTTTTTTTACAAATTCAGACAGTGAAATTGCAAAAACAAGCAATTTTAGCTGTACTGTTGTCAAAATAAGCAGACTGAATGATTATTAACGTTTCGTATGCATGTATTGCAGTAGTAAGTGCGAGAAGGTCTGTAGTGCCGGTCAAATTCTAGACAAGGCTGAATTATTGAGCCGCTTGTCAGTGTCTGGCGCGCGCTATAAAGCCGGCAATTACGCAAATGTATCGATCTCATATCTCCCAAGCAACAGAGAGCCACAAAAAATGCTAATCAAACAGAAGACACACATGTGACAATCAAATCGACACCCTGTCAAATTTGCATACTATTTTCAGGTGCTGGAGAGTCAGGCAAGTCTACGATTGTGAAACAGATGAAGTAAAAACATAATTTTTTCTGTAGGTAGAGATTGTACTTTTGTTTTTAGAATTATCCATGAATCGGGCTTCACAGCAGAGGATTACAAGCAATACAAGCCAGTTGTCTACAGTAACACTGTGCAGTCGCTAGTTGCAATTCTAAGGGCAATGGGAAATTTGAACATTCCCTTTGGAAATCAGGACAGAGAGGTAAGGCTGATTATCAGATCAGATGTTCGGTTTTTTCTTATGTTTCATGGAAATTAGGCTTTTTGGCAGGCAAGATAGGCTTCTGAGCTAGTTCAAAACCAAATGCACATAGGCCTTGTGATTACTTTAATCCGGGTGTGGGTTCCTTTATACAATTTGATTTGGTACGAAAACTGAATTATTTACCATAGCCCAAATGTGAAGTGTACGCAGAAAAATTGCTCAATTTAATTGAAATGTAAAGTTGTAACTTGTTAGGCATTATGTTTTCACAGTTGTAATTACTTTTAATGAATTTCTTTTGTGTAATGATTCATTTATGTTTGAACAAAATGCCGATGTGATGTGTGACTAAGAGAAGAGGTATTCTAACTTTGACTTTTTATCAAACTCACTGTTTTGCCAGGGTTTGCTCAATAGATTTTCATTTCCTGTCTTCTTTCCTCCCTGTTTGATTGCCCACATTCCATACAGGATGCACTGTGTTTCTCACATGCACAACGCAGTGTCACTTTTGAACACACAAAGCTCTTACACTCAGTGCATTCAAAATTGTCAAATTTTCTGTTAGCTGGTCTGGAAACAGGATAAAAAACCAAATCAGTTTTCTGTGCGTTTTGCTTCCTTCACAATTCTCTAAGGATCAGTTATCAGAGATGCGCACCCAGTACGGTTTTTGCGGCGAGCCCGACCAGTCGATCCAAAATCCTAGCTAGATGGGAGTTATCAATGTGATCTGTACTATGTACATACATGTGTCTTTCTCTGCAGTGGAGACGTCATTTAAAAGTGCCGCGAACCCCAAAAGGCTTTTCACTTGATTAGCTATCGGATAGGGGCGTGCTAAAGCCAGTGTTGCCACCTGAGCTTACCACTGGGTTTAAGCCAGGGAGCGAGAAGGAGCTGCATGTTTGTGTCAGTTTATTGAATGAATGCTGTGTGTCCGAGAGCCATCTGCTGTTGGGGAACGGGGGCGCAAGCAGACTCTAATTAAAAATACTTGTCACCAGTACGGCTGTCAACACTGCCATAATTATAGAGCTGATAGCGAGTCTGCTTACGACATAGAGTAGGAGAGAGAGAGAGCCAAATTGCGAGCATAATTGTTTAGAGTGGATAAAATTGAATAAACTCTCAAAAGTGAGATGAGGAGAGAGTGAGAGAGGAGGTCTGTTGTGATTGGAGAAAGCCCGGCAAGAGTTTTAACACCAATAACAACTTGTGCCAATTACCAGCAAAGAAAGGGCTGTGATTACTTGAGGCGCCGTCGGCCTGCAACTCGATCGAACCGGGCCTGGGCGGGCTTAGTCAGTCAGCTAGTCGGGATTGCTTGCCGCACGGCCACTATAAATGACAACCCTATTCCAGCACACACACACACGCCTACGCAAGCCGGGGACCCTCTCCCTCAGACACTACCAACCAATGCATGCAACATCCCCTCAGCATCTTGCCCTGGCTTTGGTGCAGCTGAGAAGCCAAATCGGGCATTTTAGGTTAAAGCTGGATCAGCGTTTGCTGTTCTTAATTTGTGGATGACCCTCTGTTTTTTGCAGTGGTATTTCAGATCTTAGCGCTTATAGATACAATTATATTTTATAATTAAACGTTTTTATTTGGTTTGGGAAAATTTAGGATCACTTTAGCACATTAGGATATACATACATGTAGTGTGCATAGGAACAGTTAAAAAAGAGTACCCTAAACGTTACTCCTAGGGCTATATGCAGACATGGGCATCGGGGGGGGGGCTGCGGGGGGTTGGCCCCCCCTCAGGCTCTGACCTACCCCCCCTCAGCCGGCCGCTACCCCCCTCAGGAATTTTTTGGAAGAATTTTGTATAGAAAATTATGATAAAAATATGCCTGGATTAGGTGTAAATGAGCTCAGAATAGCTTATTTTAGCTTATTTTAACCAAAAATAAGCCAAAAAACCTTGATTTCAGCCAAAAATCGGACTTTTTGGCTTACCACCCCCTCAGCCCCCCCTCAACCGCTCCTACCCCCCCTCAGCCCCCCCTCAGGAATTGAAAATTCTACCCCCCTCAGCCGAAATGCTAGCCCATGTCTGGCTATATGCAATAGGTCATCCACTCAAGGGGAAGGGGTAAGGGAATGCTTCAAAGGGGTGGATAGTTTGGGGAGGGTCCAAGGAGTAGGGGGTTTGGGAGAGAGACCAAAGGGGACGGAGGTGAGGGGAGGACTCAAGCGGAGGTCTGTTGCACCCAATGGCAGCAAAGGGGAGGGTTGTTTGTAGACAGGGCTACCCCATTGAAGGGGTCTGAAAAGAGCGAGGGGTGTCCTGAGCTGTCCGAAAGGACAGTGGAACTCATAAACAAACAAACAAACAAACAAACAAACAAACAAACAAACAAACAAACAAACAAACAAACAAACGGAGGTGGTTTGTGGGAGGGTCCAAAGGGGATGAGGTTTGGGGAGGGAGGTGAATATCGCTCAAACTAAAGTGAGTTAAAAATCGGTAAAAACCGCTAATCTGGATGCTGTTTATTATCAAATTTTACTTTTTTCGTGTCTTGGTTCGGTCGGCCATAGTCAGCGGGAGACAGACCTCCAGAGCTACCATTTTTATGCTATGGTCCTGGGGCCTAAAGTGCTCTAGTAGAGAGTTATTTGGAAAACCTTTAAGGCTATCTTCTTGACGATTACATTAACAGTCTAAAAATCACTCCATTTTAGAAAGTATTTCAGCTTTAAAACAAATGTTTCCAAACGATTCATACATGGTAAATTTAGTTTTGTGATTTATAGACATAGTCATAGAGGTTGCCAAAAACATCGAAGACTTACATCAGTTAAAAGCCTATCTAATTAGTAGGTAAAGATGCAATATACATAATAAATATCTTCAGACGGACACAAGGCTAGTAATGGATGTGGTAGCGAGGATGGAAGACACAGAGCCATTCAGTCAAGAGCTTCTAGCCGCTATGAAGAGACTATGGGCCGATTCGGGTGTGCAGGAATGCTTTGGGCGCTCAAACGAGTACCAGCTCAATGATTCGGCCAAATAGTGTGTCTTCTGCTCTCTTTGTCACACGTTCCAGTGACTCATTTGCTATGCATTTTAGCTTCCTTGATGACCTTGACCGATTAGGTCAACAGAACTACCAGCCCACAGAACAAGACATCCTTCGCACTCGAGTAAAAACTACTGGTATTGTTGAAGTGCATTTCACCTTCAAGAATTTGAACTTTAAGTAAGTCATTTAGAAGGTTCACTCTAACTGTTTCTGCATGCTATGTGGATCCAAAATTCTCCAACCTAAACTACAGACTTAGACATTGTACAGTCTGGCATTTAACACCATATAAAGTGTTGGTTCCAAGTAAGGTACCAGCACCATATATGGTATGAATTTGAATGGAGTGGTGCCATTTGTGATACCAATACCTTATGTGACTCTATATTTAATCTATATCTCTAATTTAAATCAGAAAAGTAAATAGTACTAACTAATTTAACACAAGTTTCTGCTCCTATTGCATTTCCTTTGGTTATCCTTAGTGGTCTCAATTTTCAGAATTTAACACCCTCCAGCAAAATCTGATTGAAACGGCTGTTACTAGAGCTAATGAGCTTTTCCTTTTGCAGACTGTTTGATGTGGGGGGTCAGCGGTCAGAACGGAAAAAGTGGATTCACTGTTTTGAAGATGTAACTGCAATTATTTTCTGTGTGGCAATGTCAGAGTATGATCAAGTTTTACACGAAGATGAGACAACAGTAGGTCATCTTTTTATGGCCGTATTTGTATTTTGCATTTCTAGAATCGAATGCACGAGTCTCTGAAGTTGTTTGATTCTATTTGCAACAACAAGTGGTTCACTGACACATCAATCATCCTCTTCCTCAACAAGAAGGATTTATTTGAGGAGAAAATTAAGAAATCTCCACTCACTGTCTGCTTCCCTGAATTCACAGGTTAACAACTGCTAATTTTTTTGCTGCAGGCAAAAAAGAATGCGGCTTCGTTTAGGAAGACAAGACTATCACGAGGCCTCAGCCTACATCCAAGCCCAATTCGAAGCAAAAAACAAATCAGCGAACAAGGAAATTTACTGTCACATGACCTGTGCTACTGACACCACCAACATTCAGTTTGTTTTCGATGCCGTTACAGATGTGATAATTGCTAACAATTTGCGTGGGTGCGGTTTATACTGAGATCTTTGATTTTATAGTTTACAGCGATTTTTCACTGAGTATCCTAACAATTGTATGCAGCCATTTAAAGGGCAGTGAAAAGTTGCAATTTATGCTTGTCTCAGAAAAAATTTCGAAATCTTCGGGTACTTTTGAGGAGTAATATAAAACGAAGAATTAAAGTTTCCAAAATACATTGTGGTAATATTACGAAAACGACTTTCATGATAGGAATTTACTTCTTCAGAATCTGTTTATATAGAATTTCTAGCTTGTTGTAATTTTGAGGTAATTTTTCTGAAAACGCTATCAAGGAAACTTGTGGTAGACAAGTTTCGAAAATTATTGAGATTCTTTCTTAGACAAGCGTATATCTGTATAGGCAATTATTGTCGAAATTCTTCTTCAAAAAGCATTCCACTTTGGGGCAGCTGTTTAGAGGACGTTCTAAGGTAATCATTCCACTCTGTATAAGCAGCTTCTGCTATTGAATTCATGTTCAGTAGCCAACTTATGACTTCCAGCTAGTCGTACCACATTATTGTGTTGTATTTTAGACGTCTGGTCTGTTTTATGTGTGATAACTACCGTTTGCTGAGTGCATTCTAGTCATGATGTAATTAAGAAGTTCTATTGTCAAATTTAAACTCGTGTATACTGTACTCTAAGTTATTCTGTCAGGCCAGGCACTGTGTAATCACATGTACAGAGAAAGTCTTTGACTAAGTTGAGTTGAGTGAAGCTTTAAGGTGTACAGCATTGTGCGTGCGTGTGTGCGTGTGTTACTCTCGTTCTTGTTTCACAGCAGTGTATCAAGTGTTTTAGATCAATTTTGCAGAATTCCTGTTTGCCATATGTGTAAATAGCTATCATATACGCGTTATTTACAATATTTTGTTAATTAATTCTTTGGTGCACGCTGAGCCAGCTCCTGTTCTCATCTTAATCACTGTATTTATAGCAATATTGATATGTTGGACGTGTGAAAACATTTTAGGTATAGTCCTTAGCGTGTGCCAATAGGACTAAGTGGCTCTGGAAAAAACAATATTCTCTAACCTTAGGCCAGCTTGGTTTTACTGTTTGTGTTCAGCGTACTTTACTAATAGACAGATAAAAAATCGGAAACTTAATCGCTCTGTCAGTCAAATGGCAGTACATATCTGTTCATCGCATACAACACCTAAGCTAATCAGCGCAGCAAGGTATAATTAATATTCAATCTACCTACACGCGCAGAGAATAAAGCTCTAAAGGCATCTCTCAATCTGTACGGACCCTATTATGGCGGCTAAGCACGAAACAACATATACATACAGAGCGAGAGAGAGAGAGAGACAGCCGATCGATTTCCAGCAGCCGACAGCGCGAGCACACACGCACAGCCCACTTTTGTGCCTTTGCTAGGGAGGAGGCCGGCCGACTGACAAGCTCCTGGCACACACGCTCGCCACCCACCCACCCGCACCCTGCCTGTTGTAGACGGACACCGCTTTATGTAAATTTTTGACCATGGGCTGTACAATGTCGGCAGAGGAGCGCGCTGCGCTTGAACGCAGCAAGAAAATCGAGAAAGACCTAAGAGAGGATGGACTTCAACAGGCCAAGGACATCAAGCTGCTTTTGCTAGGTCAGATTTGTGGTTTAGGTGCCTCGGTGTTCTGAACATTTTGGGACGTAGTACTGTATTTAAACAAAATGTAGTGGTCTGAGTGAAAAATAGGCAGGTAGATTGGTCTCCGATTTTGTTGCCTTTCTAGGTGCTGGTGAATCGGGAAAGAGTACTATTGTGAAGCAAATGAAGTAAGTGTTCAACTGTCTTCTAGCTGTATGTAACTGTAATTAAAAGCGTAATTTGTTTGTGAGTGCCCGTCTCCCGCAAGTGAAACGCCGTTCGTTGTGTACATAGTGCTGTTAATCTATGTTTAAATGAAAACTACGAGCTTAGCGTATTTCTTATGCAAATTGTATTAAAATGAAAGTCGTATTTTTTCGAAAATTCACTATAAACTGCTGGAAATACAATCCCCACCCCAGAGCTTCGGATTCCATTCTGCAAAGCAACCGCCACAATGACTCAAAATTTGAATAGGCCAAAGTTTAATATGCATTAGAGACTTCTAGATCGGGTGTTAGAACTACAAAATACGAATCAAACCTTTTGTTTGAGGCGGTTTCAGAAGTCAAAATCCAGCAATTCTCTCACGGGAATATAATAAACTAGGATTTCTTTGGAAAATATTGGTTAAAAATCTTCTTTCTACACCTGGATAAATAGGTTTCCAGTCCAAAAGATTGCAAATTTTACTTTGAAAACCAATCCAACCATGTTTTGACCAGGTTCGAAACGAACTCTGAGCACGAGCCTAGCCTCTCAGCTCTAACTACTGTAATTCCCCAGTTAGTTACGCCTATGTACATGTACGCTTGTTTTGCTGTCACTGACGCTAAATCTTAATTTTTGCCTATTAACCAAAAAAAGCCTATCGATTTCTGCGAGGCAAACAGAGTGGCCGGCCGTGGCTGGCGCTAATGTTTGATCGGATGCCTGGCCTGGCCTGGACTGACCGGCTTTCTTCGAGATTGACTATTATTTCAGAATTATTCATGAGTCCGGCTTCACAGCAGAAGATTACAAACAGTACAAGCCTGTAGTATTCAGCAACACTATTCAGTCTCTGGTTGCCATACTACGTGCCATGGGTTCTCTGGGCCTTAGCTATGCCGACCAATCCAGCAGACAGGTACCACTCCGCTCCCTCTTACTGGCTTTTCTTTGGGCCTCTCTCCGGCTGGAAAACCCTCTAAATGTACCTACATGGGGACCTTTAAATCTACCTACATGTATGGTATGCCTCATTTGCTTTTGTGCCTCTTCTTGCTGTTTTGTTTATCCTTCTTCTAGATTTATACTGGAAAAGACCCCAATATTGGGTAACTACCTATCTAATAACTCGCCTCCCTAATAAGCCTAAGCCTGAATCTGGGCCTATAAACTAAAGCTTGAACATCAGCCTTACCTAATCCTAACTCTGGCTCCGTAATAAGCCTAAGCCTAAAACCTACATATAACTAGGGATGGGCAACGTAAATTAAAATCGGTAATTTACGTACACGTTATTTCTGTTTTACCAGATTTTAATTTCCGTAATCGTAACGTGTTACAGAAATTAAAACGGCCAATTTCTTGCTGTAACGCGTTACGTAAATTAATTTCCGTAACGTCGTAACGAATAAGATTCCAGCCAAACGTAAATTAATTTTCGTTTTTCTTCAAAAATCGCTAGTAGGTAGTAGCAATCGAATATCGCGGAAAAAATTATAAAATGAACTGTATGCAATGCAAATTTTAATTCTGTGTTTGTTCGATTGGAATTGCATTCGTATTTTTGAAATCTAACTTCACACCAAAAGGAAGGAATGAAATGTGGGTATGTTTTTTGGCTGAATTACTGTAGCTGCTGAGGGTTTTATAACTGCGCAGCAACTAGCCAACTGAGTACGTACTACAGAGTAGTCTACCTACCGCACACTGATGGTTAAACGTATGACAGTACTTACAATGTAGGTACATATAAGATTAGTAGTGAAGAAAACTATATGTAACTTCACTTCTCTGTTTGAATGCATTTTAAATGTACAACATACGGTTGGCAAGTCCGACTGAACCTGGATCTATTAATAGGTTTTAACCTGAAATTTGTGGACTTTAACCTGAACCTTAACCTATTTTATTTCAGCCGGAGTTGAACCTGTTCCGTTTTATTGGACTTTCTCAACAGGTTCAAATTTCAACTGCAATTTTTAGGCAAACTATGTAAAATTTTCGGTTGGATTGCACAAAATTTTAAAGATTTCATGTTTTTATACCTATTTTCAAACTGAAACTGTCAGAAAACGAAAGTTCACTGCCCTGTAAAGTCTGATGTATGTTTTTCTGCCAGTAGAAAGGCTTATAGCTCAGAAAAGTTGCAAGCAGCGCAAAATAGCTACAGTTTTTTGGAGATATCGGTGGACTTGAACCTGAACCTATTGTCCAGGTTTTTTAGAAGATGGACTTGAACATGAAATTTCGATGTTGGCTTTGACTTGAACCTGAACCTATTTTTCAACCCTGAACTTTCCAACAGTAGTACAACACCTACACATGAATTTATAGTTGCCTGGCTTTTCTGCCTATTTTCTTATACAGGGAGATAACATATTGACAAATTCAAGCCTTCAAAAACGTATCTACAAGATATTTCGACATACTAAAATTGACGGAAATTAACCGGTTTAGCAGTTCGAAGAGTGGGATTGGGCTTCTGTGCGACAAGGGCGAAAAATTTTCGAAAAAATAGCCTTAAAAGTCGCATTTAAGTTTCAGTAGTAACCAAAAATATGCCTATAATACAACAAAACAATGCGGTGGGCTCAGGATTCAACAGAAAAATCTGTTTTACGCTAGGAACGTAAATTAATTCACGTACGGAAATTAATTTATGTATTGCTAAATTTTAATTTTCGTATTCGTTTAATTTCCGTATCCGGATTTTTTTAATTACGGTAATTGTTAAGCGTAACGTAAATTAAAAATCGGCGCTTAATTTACGTTACGCGTTACGAAAATTAATTTACGTGCCCATCCCTACATATAACCTAAGCCTGAACCTGATACCCTATGCACGCGGTTAGAACTAGGACTAGGTCTGGCATTTTCCTAGTAGAAAATAGCTAGATCTAGCTAGCCGTAGTAATATGGCTGTATATGTACAGGGTGTGTAAAAAAAAACAACCCAGCAGATTTTTTGCTCTAGCAACCGCAAATCTCAACCGATTTGAAGGAATCCTGCTTTATATGAAGGATAAGTAAATTCTCGAAAGATTGGTGAAGGTTATATTAAGATACGAACGATGCTTGGTTCTTGAGATATTTTCCTTCAAACTCAAAACAGAGATTTTGGCAGTGAACAAGAGCGATTCCGATGCATTTCATAACAAAACGGATTCCTACTGCTGAGGGCCAACAAGACTTTACAAATGAAGTAACCAAGCATGTGTGTCACCAGAAAAACCTCGTTGCGTTAGCCCTGAGCAGTAGGTATCGGTTTTATTATGAAGTGCAACAGAATAATAAAAATCGCTCTTGTTCATTGCCAAAACCTGTTTTGACTTTGAGTGCAAATATCTCAGGAACTAAGCATCGTATCTTAATAAAAGCTACATCAATCGTTCAAGAATTTATTTATCTTTCATTTAAAGCAGGATTCATTCAAATCGGTTGAGATTTGCGGTTTCTACAGCAAAAAATCTGCTGGGTTGTTATTTTTTGACATACCCTGTATATACGTAGTTCTCTGGGCCTATAATAAACTTAAGCTTGAACCTCAGCCTTACCTACAGTAAGTCTAAATCTAAGCCTCCCTAATAAGCCTAAGCCTAAAACCTATAACCTAAGCCCAGACATGGGCTAGCATTTGGCTTATGGGGGCGGGGTAGAATTTTCAATTCCTGAGGCGGGCCGAGGGGGTAGGAGCGCCTGAGGGGGGTTGAGGGGATGATAAGCCAGAATGTCCCGTGTTTGATCAAAATCAAGGTTTTTTTGGCTTGTTTTTCGTTAAAATAAGTTGAAATATGCTATTCTAAGCTCATTTACACTATACCTAATCTACGTAGGCATACTTTTATCTTAACTTTCCATACAAAATTCTTCCGAAAATTTCCTGAGGGGTAGGTAGCGGCCGGCTGAGGGGGATCAACTCCCCTCAGCCCGCTTTTGCCCACGTCTGCCTAAGCCTACATAAGCCCGAACCTGATGCCCTATGCACGCGGTTAGAACTACTGTTGGCAAGTCCGACTTGAACCTGGACTTATTAATAGGTTTTTAACCTGAAATCTGTGGACTTGAACCTGAACCTGAACCTATTTTATTTCAGCCGGACTTGAACCTGTTTCGTTTTACTGGACTCACTCAATAGGTTCAAAATTTGAGTGAATATTTAGGCAAAATTTGTCTAATTTTCGTTTGGATTGCACAACATTTTCATGGTTTCTTGTTTTTACACCTATTATTCAAACTGAATATGCGAGAAAACGAAACTACTGTCCCATAAAATGTGGTTTTCGTCTTTCATTAATAGTAGACGGGCTTATAGAGCTCAGAAAAGTTGCGAGCAGTGCAGAATTTCAACAATTCTTGAAATTATCAGTGGACTTGAACCTGAACCTATTTTCCAGGTTTTTTAGATGATGGACTTGAACCTGGACTTGAACCTGAAATTTCGATGTTGGACTTGACTTGAACCTGAACTTATTTTTTTAACCCCGGACTTTCCAACAGTAGTTAGAACTAGGGCTAGCAACACTTCTAAATCCGCGTGCCTACGGCCTCTGGCCTATTAGCTTAAGCCTGAACCTACAGGTATTATACTATATACTTAAGCTTGAATGTCAGAGCGCAGCCTCATCAGCCTAAGCGTATAAAGCTTAAACCTAAGACTAAGCTTAAGCGCAAGTCTAAGCCTAAGCTTAAAACTAAACGACCGGCCGCTGAGTGGCACATTCGTGCTACATACTCTTTTATGCATTCTTGGAAACGGTTTAGGCAGATACGAAGCTAGTAATGGATGTGGTTGGGCGAATGGAAGACACAGAACCGTTCAGTGACGAGTTGCTTAGCGCTATGAAGAGGTTATGGACCGACCCTGGTGTTCAGGAATGTTTCTCCAGATCCAATGAATACCAGTTGAACGACTCCGCTAAATAGTATGTTTGGCTAAGGCCTGCAACTGTTCTAACAAAAACAGAACCTAACCTACGAACCCTTGTCCTTGGAGAATTTTATTGAAAAATGCGGCAACAGATCAATTAGGCAATAACTTAGCCAAAAACAAACAAGTCTGCTGTAGATACAATGTACAATGTGTGTACACCAGGGTGGGTAAACAACCCAGCAGATTTTTTACTGAAGCAACCGTTAATCTCAACTGATTTGAACGAATCTTTTTTAATTAGAGATAAACAAATTCTTGAAAAATTGTTGGAATTTTATTGTTCTGCTTAGTTGCTGACGACACGTTCCCTCAAAGTCAAGATCAGAGATTTTGGCAGCGAACAAGAACGATGTTTGTAATTCCGAGGCATATTATAATAGATCAGATTCCTACAGCTAAAGAGATTTTACTGGTGACGTAACCGAGTGTGTCTGTGTCACCAGTACAGCCTCCTTAGTCCTCAGCACTAGAAATCTGTTCTATTATGAAGTGCAAGGAATTACAAAAATCGCTCTTGAGCACAGCCAAAATCTCTGTTTTGAATTTGAGGGAAATACCTCTACTAAAAGATCTACGCTGCCGGCACAGTTGGTGTAGTGGTTTAGACCGCAAAGCCACTGTGCGTTCATCCACTCGGCGGGGGCAAGTTTCTTGCCTCAAAGAGTTGGTGGTCGGTACAAAGCTCCACCCAGGCCAACGAAAGCTGTGACAGCGGGTAGGTAAATGGGAACCGACTGGAGCTGCCTAAGCACCTAAAGCTACAATAGCAACCACATACGGGACATACGGGAACGAGGACAGCTAACACTGAGACCCGCCCAGACTGACACCGAGCATGCGTGCCGGCCAGTAGCGAAGGAAGGGCAGGATGTGAGTGTGCGTGATGGGTTGTTGTTTTTGACAGACCCTATTATACATACAACAGAGTAAAATCCCCTGTCACAGTTACGTAGATCCCTCCCTAATCAAGTGCACGTTATTTCAGTTTCCTAGATGATCTAGACCGCCTGGGCCAGCCTAACTATCAACCTACAGAACAAGACGTTCTGAGAACACGCGTCAAAACCACTGGCATTGTAGAAGTTCACTTCACTTTTAAGAATCTCAATTTCAAGTCAGTCATCTCTTATATCTTCTTTTCAGTGTTTATGTAATCGGATACCCAGTTGCGCATGGATTTTGCGACCAACGTATAGTTATTGTTCATTTTTGCAGACTCTTCGACGTTGGTGGACAGCGTTCGGAGCGTAAAAAGTGGATTCACTGTTTTGAAGATGTTACTGCAATTATTTTCTGTGTTGCCATGTCAGAGTACGACCAGGTTTTACACGAAGATGAAACTACAGTAAGCTTTACATGATATTGTACAGTCTAGTAAAACTAACAGTTAGCCTACTTTAGAATCGAATGCACGAGTCTCTCAAGTTATTCGACTCCATTGGCAACAACAAATGGTTCACCGAGACCTCTATAATTCTGTTTCTAAACAAAAAGGACTTATTTGAAGAGAAGATTAAAAAGTCTCCCCTCACCGTCTGTTTCCCCGAGTACACAGGTGAACTGTTTCTCTATTTAAAATCTATATAGGACGCCGCTTGTTATTTTCTGACCAAAAACCGCTCAAAATCAATGTTTCGGTTCTATTATACCGTATGACTGAAATTGCAAGAAAAAATTGACAACAAGCCGCTCAAACTGTTCATCGCTGAAGAATGGGATGGGGAACAGCCCAATAAATTGTTGTACACTACCCCCGCTATTCGAACACACACTTGTTTGGCCTTAGCCTAAGCCTAAACAGAGCCTGAGCCTGAGCCCAGACATGGGCAAAGGGGGGGCTGAGGGGGGGTTGGCCCCCCATCAGGCTCTGATCTACCCCCCATCAGCCGGCCGCTACCCCCCATCAGGAATTTTTGGGAAGAATTTTGTATCGAAAATTATGATAAAAATATGCCTGGAATTAGGGATGGGCACGTAAATTAATTTTCGTAACGCGTAGCGTAAATTAAGCGCCGATTTTTAATTTACGTTACGCTTAACAATTACCGTAATTAAAAAAATCCGGATACGGAAATTAAACGAATACGAAAATTAAAATTTAGCAATACATAAATTAATTTCCGTACGTGAATTAATTTACGTTCCTAGCGTAAAACAGATTTTTCTGTTGAATCCTGAGCCCACCGCATTGTTTTGTTGTATTATAGGCATATTTTTGGTTACTACTGAAACTTAAATGCGACTTTTAAGGCTATTTTTTCGAAAATTTTTCGCCCTTGTCGCACAGAAGCCCAATCCCACTCTTCGAACTGCTAAACCGGTTAATTTCCGTCAATTTTAGTATGTCGAAATATCTTGTAGATACGTTTTTGAAGGCTTGAATTTGTCAATATGTTATCTCCCTGTATAAGAAAATAGGCAGAAAAGCCAGGCAACTATAAATTCATGTGTAGGTGTTGTACTACTGTTGGAAAGTTCAGGGTTGAAAAATAGGTTCAGGTTCAAGTCAAAGCCAACATCGAAATTTCATGTTCAAGTCCATCTTCTAAAAAACCTGGACAATAGGTTCAGGTTCAAGTCCACCGATATCTCCAAAAAACTGTAGCTATTTTGCGCTGCTTGCAACTTTTCTGAGCTATAAGCCTTTCTACTGGCAGAAAAACATACATCAGACTTTACAGGGCAGTGAACTTTCGTTTTCTGACAGTTTCAGTTTGAAAATAGGTATAAAAACATGAAATCTTTAAAATTTTGTGCAATCCAACCGAAAATTTTACATAGTTTGCCTAAAAATTGCAGTTGAAATTTGAACCTGTTGAGAAAGTCCAATAAAACGGAACAGGTTCAACTCCGGCTGAAATAAAATAGGTTAAGGTTCAGGTTAAAGTCCACAAATTTCAGGTTAAAACCTATTAATAGATCCAGGTTCAGTCGGACTTGCCAACCGTATGTTGTACATTTAAAATGCATTCAAACAGAGAAGTGAAGTTACATATAGTTTTCTTCACTACTAATCTTATATGTACCTACATTGTAAGTACTGTCATACGTTTAACCATCAGTGTGCGGTAGGTAGACTACTCTGTAGTACGTACTCAGTTGGCTAGTTGCTGCGCAGTTATAAAACCCTCAGCAGCTACAGTAATTCAGCCAAAAAACATATCCACATTTCATTCCTTCCTTTTGGTGTGAAGTTAGATTTCAAAAATACGAATGCAATTCCAATCGAACAAACACAGAATTAAAATTTGCATTGCATACAGTTCATTTTATAATTTTTTCCGCGATATTCGATTGCTACTACCTACTAGCGATTTTTGAAGAAAAACGAAAATTAATTTACGTTTGGCTGGAATCTTATTCGTTACGACGTTACGGAAATTAATTTACGTAACGCGTTACAGCAAGAAATTGGCCGTTTTAATTTCTGTAACACGTTACGATTACGGAAATTAAAATCTGGTAAAACAGAAATAACGTGTACGTAAATTACCGATTTTAATTTACGTTGCCCATCCCTACCTGGAATAGGCGTAAATGAGCTGAGAATAGCTAATTTTAACTTATTTTAATGAAAAATAAGCCAAAAAACCCTGATTTTCGCCAAAAATCGCACTTTTTTGCTTACCACCCCCTCAGCCCCCCCATCAGGCGCTCCTACCCCCCTCAGCCCCCCCTCAGCAATTGAAAATTCAGGTTAGGTGTAGCTGGGGGGGAAATCAGGGAAGGTCAGAAATGGATTAGATATTAATTAATTAACTTTCTTATTACTATGTATACGACTCCGGAACGTCCCCTATACTGATGCGTACCCCTAGGGGTATTTTTATATTTGGAAAGCAGGCCCTCCGGGGCGTGCCCTATGTTGATTTAGTGATCATTAGACTCGCCAGGCGAAGGGCTTTCAAATGATATGTGACATGAGCATTTTGGACGATTTTGAAATTTTGGAATTTTGCCAAAAAAATTATCGATAATCGATATTTATCGATAGAAATCGTTAATTTATATTTATTTATGATCATTAAACACATTAGTTTTTGTTTGGGATCGGTTCCTTATTCCCCCCCAGCTACACCTGATCCGAAAATTCTACCCCCCCATCAGCCGAAATGCTAGCCCATGTCTGCCTGAGCCTGAGCCTGAGCCTGAGCCTAAGCGTAAGCGTAAGCCTAAGCCCGAGCCTAAACCTAAATCCGAATCTAAGCCTAAGCCTAAGCCTAAACTAAAATCTGAACTCAAACATAGGCCCAAGATTAAGCCCAAGCCTAAGCCTAAAGCCAAGCCTAAGCTTTAAACTAAAGGCCCCACCCGACTTAGGCCTGAACCCCTACCCCTCTCCTCCTTCGGCGGATGCCGGATGGCGGCGGCGGACATGAACGGCCTAAACCCAAGCCTAATCTAAGGCCAGGTAAACCTGAGAACAAGTGTGACTACATGAAAGGCGACACGTTGTACTAGCAAGAAGGATTTCAGGCCGTCAGGACTACCACGAAGCGTCGGGCTACATTCAGGCGCAGTTCGAGGCGAAGAACAAGTCGACCAACAAGGAGATTTACTGTCACATGACCTGTGCCACCGACACCACCAACATTCAGTTTGTGTTCGACGCCGTCACTGACGTCATAATCGCCACCAATCTCAAAGGAGCCGGTTTGTTCTAAGCTGACACTGTTGTCTTACATCATCTGAGCCTGACTATCAGGGGAGACGTGCTGATTCGCGCCGGGTCCATTGCACTGCTTGGTTAGAAACTGTTTTTTTCTACTTTATCATCAAGCTAAGTTTTTGCAGGAGCTCAACGTATGCTGTGTATATAGACATACCCTACTGAAACTGTATTTGAGCTTCACTCGTGTTTGTTTTTTGTTACTTTGTTTGTATGTTTGTTTTGTTCCTTGCTTAGATTGGGATTCTTAAGGTTATGATGAGTAGATTAATTTGTGTCATACATGAACTATGGACTTGGGATACCCCTCACTAAAGCTTTTAAGCTTTTATGCTAAAAAATGCCTTTTGTTAATGGAATTTAGCGATTCCGTGCGGTGCTATTTTATCATTTCAAATTTGTTTTTAGCTGTTAAGTACCATTTGGCAGCTTAAGAGGCAGTGCAGGTTTTTGAAGGGTTTTGGTTGTAGGGCAGCTAGAAAAAATCGGAGAGCAAATAGTCGTCCATGGCTTTATTGTGTTCTTGCCTCAAAGTTTAACAAGTGTCTGAACCATAGTTCGACTTTTCCATGGACTGCCTTTTAATACGAAAAGCGATTTTTTGGCATATTTATTAGTAATTAAAAACCTGCTAAAGACGCGTTTATAGGCGTTCTGGAGCTTTTTGAAATTTGGACTCCCACTGGCACGCAAATCGCCCCTACCCCAGCCACCTGTTACATGTATGATTTGTGTGCATTGGTTGGTTCTATCTATTCCAAGTGATTTCGTTCTCAATGTCCCGTGAAATTTTCTACCGACATTTTGTTCTGCTTTCTCTTTTCCAGTCTATTTATATCTAGCCTTCTTCTTCTTTTTCTCTTTGTTGCAGTATATTCAGAAGTTTCGTACGACCGTCCGACTTAAGATAATAGATCGGCTGAAAGTTTGGTATTAAAGCTATTTATTGTAGATATTGGAGAGAAATTAGCACAAACTGCCGTCTTTTTCTAAAATCTTCAGTTTTACTCCAATTCGTACTCTCCTCAACCCGATTGCTACCGTATCTACCGTACATACTTGTAACAGAACATAAGATTGAACCCTAGTTGGAATTGGATGCGGTTGTATTCTACAGGATGGTTCTTCTATGCGGGGTTTCATCTGGCTGTAACTTTTGTGTTTGATAATCAATTTCGCTTAAATTTTACCACAACTTCCACACAACCTTAGAATTTTTGCTCTGAAAATTTTAGCCAAGTCTGTCAGTTCAACCACTGGTTACGCACTTCTATATGTGTGCGATTTGACGGCCGACACGTGTGAGGGGCGTCGTTCCAGAGGGGGCGTCGGCTGAAATGCGACGATAGACGACGCACCTGGTGGGGAGGGGTTAGCTAAAAACGACGTCGCTTTTTTCGGAACTTTGATAGTGTTATTTTCAATTTTTGTACATTCTGGAAGCGGTTCTAAATATAGAAAAGGTTCCCAGAGTGGTTAGTAGGGATTTATTCAATTTAATTACGTAGTATTGTTTGTTTGTTGTTTGTTTATGAGTTCCACTGTCCTTTCGGACAGCTCAGGACACCCCTGGCTCTTTTCAGAGCCCTTCAATGGGGTAGCCCTGTCTACAAACAACCCTCCTCTTTGCTGCCATTAGGTTCAACGGCAGCGCCATGACAGTATGGCAATTTAGAAAACATGACAGTACTGTATGTACTGCATTTTTATCGGGGGAATGGAAAACGACGTCCGCTTAGGAGAGGGGTCCCAAGAAACGACGCAAGGCGATTTTGGGGAGGGGCGGGTCCGAAAAATCGGGATTGTGAGCTTTGTTTTTGGCCAAATATTTTCGACAGTCTTGCTATCTGCCTACGAGTTACAAGTATGAAACAGTATCTACAGTAGTCTAATCAGCTATTGTTCGAAGAACACGGGAGGATGCGTAAAATACAGTGACTTGTGCTGTAGTAGAATTGTGCTTGATCTCACCATTTCATTGCAGTAAAACTTATCAAATTGCCGTTGCTAGTAATAGCAATGATTCAAAGGATACACCTGTGTCTTCGGTCTATGTATCGCGCTCTCAATTCCTGAATCACGTCGGGTGCGCCCGGCATAAAACTTGAACACCGGCCCGGACTTATCCTCGTCACACTGCAAACATGGATTCAGCGACCCATCAGGAAGGTTGTTCGGCGCCCCGACCAGCCACTCCTTCAAACATACGCCCAGACACTGACGACGAGTGTTGTCGGCGTTGTAGAGCCAGATCTTAGCGCAGGATTGGGAAAAACCGACGTCCTGGAGACAGGTCCAGGCCCAGTGGTCGGACAAGATGGTTTTGAGGGCGCATTTCCGCACCGGATCTGTGAGGTCCGGCTGTTCCAGGTAGACGGCTAGGTCCTGCACGCTCGAACACGCACCACAATGGCCCTGCAAACAGGCTGTCTGTTTTATACTGCGAGGACAAACGACCGACAATGTACAAATTGTTTGACCGGTATTGATCAAATAGTGTAGTGTAGTGTAGTGTAGTGTAGTGTAGTGTAGTGTAGTGTAGTGTAGTGTAGTGCATTGATTTCCTAGGATGCCCTTTCTGGGTCATAACAAATTTCCAAATTATTTCACCTGGTGGGTAACAATGAATCCGTCTTTTTCGGCCAGTTCCTTCGAGTCGAACTGTTTCAGCTGGTACTCAATTCGATGTTCGTCTTTGTACTTCAAAGCGCACACGATGGTCTTGTTATTGAGAACCGATTTTATATGCGCCGACGATTGAGGCGTTTGTTTGGCATATGGATCTGACTTGAGTGGCGGGATAGGGTTAAAGAGAACTTTGTGCTTGAAGGCTTTGATCGCCTCCGATTTGCTCTTAGGGCACGACCACTTTGCTATAGAACCACTGCTATATAGGCAGACCAGAGCGAGCACTTTCCAAGCGAACATCTTTTCTGATCCAATACTACATACATGTACTGTACGTGGGACGGTCTTTTAGGGCTTCATCTTTCCGTGTAAAAGGATCGGGCTGAGAGCCTAGGGGAGTTTTTGAATGTATGAATGTGTTTGAAGGAGTTAGCTGAACAAAGTTTAAAATTGCCATTTGAAAACAATCTCATCAATCAGTCAAAAACCGTTTAGAAAATTTAGAAAGCTGAAAATGATGTACATAAGTCAATTTTTTCAAGTGGAGAGTTTTCACTTCAAGATCAAGACAGGTCCATCAAAAAACAAGCCCCCAGGTTTATTTACTGTAGCCGACGAATCTTAACCGATAAGAATTCGTTATATTATGAAGTGCACAAGAATAAGGAAATCCGTCTTGTTCATTGCCAAAATCACTGTTTTGACTTTGAGGGCGAATGTAAGAACTAAGCAGAGTACATCAATAAACATTTAGCAAACTTTTAATAATTTATTTGTCTTTTATTTAAATAAGGAAGTATTAAAATCGATTGAGATTTGTGGTTGCTATAGCGAAAAGTTCTAAGGGGGTGGTTTTTTGACGAACCTGTATATTATATTGATATATTGTATCTTCAAAGGGATGTAAAAATAAGGAGTACAGAAAATTGCTTATAGATTTTCGTCTACTTAGGCACGCACGTACATACATGTATGGTATACAAACCACCTTTTACAGCTACCTAAGTTTTTAAACTAAACTGGCAGATGTCTCAACTCTCAAGATAATAATCGGCTTTTAAAAGTTAATACAGTCAGGATTAAGAAATGCATGGACACTACAGATATACAACCGGGGATCCCCAGCAGAATTCTACTAGTACTAAAATATAAAATTTGAACTTGCTGTTTGTGTGTAGTAAACTGAATATCAAGAATGGTGCAGGTGCTACAGAAGATTACGGGCCATCCATAGACGACATTGTCTCAAAACCCCGATGTTTTCGAACTCCTCCAAACTCGTCTTGCGCCATTTTTTTGGACCCTGCTTCAAATAAGGAGAGGCCGTTAAACCCTTTCAAATATGGTGAAAACACCCTTTTGATTATATGATGACGTTTTAAACAGTCCTAATTAAATCGCATTAATTAATTCATTAATTCTATAAGCAGCTGCTCAATTACCTGACTGACGTATTTACGAGTTGCACGGCCACCGGCACATGTGATTGAGATTTGACCCAAAAATTGTTTCAGTTTGCGGTATGGTACGATGTTGCAGGGGACCGAAGTCCTGCGATCAGGCCTTGTGGCCAATTTCGCAAGCCCATATAGCCAAGCATACTGAACAATCGCCGTTGTTTCAATACCCAGCCACTAGCTTTCAGAATGGTTGGATCAGAATGCGTTGTCCAGTTCATTCCATCGGTAGGAGGTTGGTCCACTAAGAGAGCGGCCCGACGGCCATCCCCCGATTCGGCGAGGCCCTGGTTTGACCACTTCCAGTGCGCAATGACATCTTCAATCGATCATCTTTCTCCTACTTTTCACTGTGCCTTCCAGATGAAATGGCAGATCCAGTCGGTTCCCATTTACCTATGTACTCGCTGTCACCAGCTTTCGGCGGCCTGGGTTGAGCTTTATGCCGACAACCAACTCTTTGCGACAGAGCTTGTCCCAGAGAGTGCATGAACGTGCGAGCACGCGCCCAGTGGTTTCCGGCCCAAACCACTACCCCAACTGTGCCTGCGGTTGAGTCTAGCAATAAGCACGTATGTATTGCATAATATCAAATCAAACATAAATTATGTCTGTCACTTAGGCATCAAGCACACTCAATGCCAGCTGCTGATCAATAGCTACCAAAACATCCATACTAAACGCCTTCAAAGTTTCCTTGTCTAACCCCTTGAACACTTCCAAAGGCACAGTTTTCAGTGAATTCAGGGGTACATGAGGTAATGACTCCTTTTTGATGGCTTTCAAATTCTCTGCAGGCACACACTTCCAATCCTTTGGAGGAACAATCTGCAGAACCTTCAGCTCCAGTCCAGCCATCAGCTCAGGTTTAATCTGACAGAACACATTGTCCCACGGTATAGCACCGATGCGTTGTGGGGTCAATGGGTTGATGCAGTTGGCGTCAAAACCTTGCATCATGCTGGGCCAATTGGCTGCATGAAACTCATCCATCGCAACTGTTCCCAACTCTTCGCACGGGATTGTACCACCAGAGCCTGTTGGTGCTTGTCCTCCTTCATTCATTGCTGCTCCATCTTCAGGTATTGCTGCATCCGCTTCTTCGGGTGCTTCAGGTTCAGATGCTGCAGTTGTAGATTCAGCTTTTTGTCCAGTTGTGCTTCCAGACTGAGGGATACTTGTCTTAGCTTCTTTAGGCCCACCATTGCACTCCGGATTGAGACGTTCAATCAACAGAGGTACGAGCAGTCTGAGCACATGCGTCACCTCTCGTTGGCAGTATGGTTCTGGGGGACAACTCTGACGTTTCAGCCTCCTCTTTCTCTTGGGTAATTCGTCTAATTGTTTCTTAATCGATGGCGGCAGTTGTTCTATAGACTTGGAGGCACAAGCTGGGTTCATCCGCTCAATAATAAGAGGGATTAGCAACCTCAGAACATGACTCACTTCCTTAGCGCAGTCCGTTTCTTCAACTCTGTTTCTGGAAGCACATCCAGAAGCTTTTGAAGCCGATTTAGCTTCTTCAGCTTTTTCTCTACCACCCTCTTCACCTGTTCCTGCTGCTGCTTCAGCATCGCTATCAGTTTTACCTGCTTCACTTGCTGCATCTGATTCTCCTCCTTCGGGTTCAACACCAACTCCTGCAGGTTCTGCTTCTTCTGGAGGGGCAATCCCTTTTAGTTTGTTCTGAGTCGATTCGGGCAGAGCAGCAATTTTTTCAAGGGACAGCTTCTTAAGGTTTTCAATTGGAATATCGTTCAGGACATCCTCGGGAATAGCGGCGATGTCAGCGGGGGTCAAGGCAGCTAGCACCACATCGAGGGGTTCTTTCGAAGCCATTTCTTGTCGCAGCGCTTCTGCTGAAGACAGGTCGTCTGGTTTCACTGGCCATTTACCCCCATCTGGCCAGTTTGCTTGGCATAAAGAGAGCGAGAGAAGAGTCAAGAGACAAAGTCGCATGACTTTGGTCTTCGTTATGTAATCTTTTTGGTAGTTCTGACGCTGTGCACCTTG
Source organism: Sabatieria punctata (assembly GCA_030248155.1). Lineage (NCBI taxonomy): Eukaryota > Metazoa > Nematoda > Chromadorea > Araeolaimida > Comesomatidae > Sabatieria > Sabatieria punctata. The sequence goes on along the minus strand of JASANB010000906.1, from coordinate 70,216 downwards.
ACATTGCAAGAAAGAGTAGGTAAACTGGTTTTGTAAAAACCGGAATCACTTAGGAAAGGTCTTCTAGGTGGACAAAAAGTTTTTGTTACGTCAATGAGGGGGCTTCAATCACTGTTGTCCGCTTGAGAAGAATGACAATGAATTATTATGATGAAAAACATGGCATTTGTAGAGATGATGACCAACTAGAGAAGAACTAGAAACAAACAAATCCTGGAAAGCGTGGAATGTGAACAACTGAGAAATCTCATGAGTCTAAATTAGCTGAACTCCGAAAGCTTGGCACTCACCTCGTGCCTGTCAGACAAACAAGGTAATATCATGTGGGCATGTGGCATTCTGTGCCGCGCTGTGCAGCTAACAAATGTTCTGTTCTCTTTGTTCACCTTTCCAGTTTACCTTTTTGTGCTGGTTCTTGTCGCCAAGCATCGCGCAGAGTTCAGTTCCAGTTTCTATACTATCTTTGTCTCTACTGGAGTTGCTGACTTATGGTTTCTCCTGCACAAAACAGTCTTTCGGACAGTTCCGGCCCTTTTTTTCGTCCAGTGGGCTAGAGAACAAAAGTGGATGGCCACCGTTTTGCGCATGGGACTGTGGAGTATCTATTTTGCTGAGGTCTTGGGGGTGGTTCTAATGTCCGTCAATCGCTTTACTGCTATTGTCCTGCCATACAGCTATGATAGTGTAAGCAATAGTGAAAAAATACATAGTTTTGTGTCAATGTTTTTTGGATTGATTCAGATTTGGTCAACTAAAGTTGTTAAATGTGCAGTGACCGCTCAGTGGCTCCTGGCCCTTCCATGGGCGGCTCCCATGGTTTTCCCTTCCTATCAATCATACTTTACTGATGATTTGTTGCGCGTGAGAATGGTGGAGTTTGAGGTATTTGATACTGGGTACTTTTAACTTTCGGAATGCATCAAATTTAGGCTGAATCAATCTGGTACAATGCGGCTATCACCATAGAATTGGGATTACTGGCTCCATCGTTTGTGATTATGTACTCCAGCATGTTGTTCTGCACAATTCGACGCAGAAAACGCAAAGTCCATCCTAGAATTGTGACCGGTACCGGACACTCCCTGAAGCAGCAAGCAGATGCGAAGAGAATGGAGATCAAATTAGCTATTAACGGGTTCCTTTTGTCACTCATATACGTCATGCTTTGTTTGGTTTATTTGGTCCCTGAACCGTATGCGTCTGAGAGTTTGTCTCTTTTGTTAGTCTACAACTGTCTAACTACTTTGTTTGTGGCCAGCAATCCGTACCTCCTTATCTATTTCAGTTGCAAGGTTAGAACGAAAGTTTTGGCTGTGCTAAAGCTAAACAGATGAATACTATTGGTTCTGTTTTAGCAAATAAAACACTTCAGTTGGACGTTTCATGCACATCCCCTCACTTAGATAGAAACCCTGTTTACTTCTCTTTCCTCTCACAGTTGCGTTTGTTGACGAAAAGGAGAAAAGAGCTCTGCAGACCAGTTTTATTATTTTCTTGCCGTGAAATCGAGAGCTAACTGAAAAACTGGTTGCACAGCGTCACAAAATAGGGCTTCTTTTAGAAGCAACAGAGATACTACCTAAAGTCAGTGATGCTAAAATAAAATAGTGCATGCACAACCGTAAACAATGGAACCTGTAACAGCGCAAACGGTCTTATAAAGCTACTAGTCCTTTGCAGACTAACAACACCCGAACACTTTTGCAAATTCTGTAATCACAAGAACTGATAGATGGTAGAAGTTTGAGAAGAAAACACAACGTCTATTAGATTACTAAATGAAGTGGATCAAGAGTCTGAGAGAAGCCTAGAATTTGAACAAGAAGACCTAGTCAAGAGTTTCACTTTTTCACCGATTTAGCAGGGTTGTCGGCAGTGCAGCTGCGCTGGTGGACTGACAGTCGATCGGGGTTGAACTTGCGACCGCAATGCTCACACTCAATCATGGCATCCTGTGACGCCTCCCACATTTTTTGATTGCTCGCCTCGTGGTCGATTTGGCCTTCTAAACACAGAACTTTTGCTTTAAAATCTGTCTTTGCATGCACTACTGTGGGATTCATACATATACAGGCTGTACAGGCTAAACTAGGTTTCGCTGACGAATTGCGAGGGAAGCGGCGTGCATTTCACTTATGCATGACGCGCTGATTATCCGATTTAGATACAGTGACACTATCCCTCACTTATTTGGAACTGAGGGCTTCTATTCAGCACTGTGATCAGGTTTTAGGCTTCTACGTGGGTTCGGGATGACTGAACGTTAGGATGAAGTTGGACTTACTTTTAGATTCAATCTTAGTCTTGAGTTAATATTGTAGCTTTCCGCTAATGGGCGCAGTGTCTGTTTTTGTGTTGAAAAACCAAAGACTATGTCAAGTACGGTAGCTAGAAACAAACGGATCTCAGAAAATCGAAAAATTTTGCACAAAACAGAAACCGAGTGGATTCTAAATTGCCTTTATTTTATGCCGTTATGTTTATGCGAAAAATACATAACATGCATGCACCATTTTTGGAATACATATATGTTTATTTATATGTCATATTTAACTTTCCAAATTATGTATATATATATATTCAGGCAAAAGATGTATTTAGAAAATATATAGATATTTTTAAAATGAATTAGAGCAACAAATTGTGCATTTCAGATAATTTTCAGTGAAGAATCATCAACACTAATTGTTTATGCATTTCAACGTGTGTAAGCTAAAAAGCTTGTCATTATCCTTGCAAAACACAAACTTTCTTTACATCCAATGAGAAAAAATATTGCAAAGGGATCATGGCTTACTATTTGCATTGATTACAATACGGAAGCAAAGAAATTATATTATGTTATAAAAATTGTTGTATTATTTGTACACTTTATTGATTTCTACAAAAACTCTATATTTTGCTAGTCTATTGATCTTCTTGTTTTTCTGTCTCCTAATTCTATCATATTGGATGTTTGTTTGTATTTATACAGTTCCATTTGTTTATGTCTTGCACAATTTATATTGATTTTCCGTGCCAGATATTACTTTCCTTACCATTTGTGAGCATTTTCATAAAGTGCTCATCACTGATTTATGTTATAATAGCCTGAGCACCCTTCAATCTAATTTACATAATAATAGAATTATTTCCTAATAAAGAAATGATTGAATAATACATAAAGACAGACCGAGAACACCCCGCCATTAAATTTACTCTGACTCATTGCCATCAGGATAGCCAATTCAATTAAGCCTGCCCAGGCAGCAACAGCGGAGAATTCCCTGGCGTAAATTCGCTCTATCGACTGTCTAGCCGAAATGTCGTTTTTTTATTGCAAGCAAACAGCTATTTTACGCTTACTTTCGTCAAAGACAAGCTCCGGTTTCTTTGGCAGTGGTCTGCGTTGGTTGGGCGGCAGTTTGTCATTTTCGATTTTCCATTTCTCCAGACATTTCGGCTCATGAATCGCGATGCTTTTCGAGCCAAATTGCCGACTGCAAATATAGCAAAAGACCGTTGGGGGAGGCCTGCTGGCCTTCGGAAGGCCGGGATTCAGATGTTCCTGAAAATGAAATATTCTCTGCCCTTTGTTCTACAGTCTTTCAAACCCCTCGTGTGCCATTGAAAATCGAATTTCTCAGTGACCTTTACTAGATAGGTAATCTGCAAATTATGCACGTTTTTCTCGACCTACATAGGTTTTCTAACAGATTTCAACTGGCTCTAATGAACGCTGCAAAAGATCCCAACTAATAGTCCAGCCCGGAACTGTGTGAATATCTAGCGAGTTCCAAACCGACAGGTTTACAAATTTTACACACTTTTCTTTCACTAGTGATCTAGACAGCCTATTGTGTACCGTGAAAATTGAAAAATTTGGATTTACCATTGCAACAGAGTTATCGGCCCAGCGGCGGCGGCTGCGGCACGGCAAAGTCAAAGACTAAGACTCTTACATTAATTTCATAGTAGTCGGGGCTGGTTGGCGACATCATATTTGCAGTGAAGACCACCCGTAAGTTGGCAGTGAAACGGGGCTAGCTAGAGAGAGCGCGCTGCAGACTATCAGACAGCCTATATTTGGGGACTAATGAGGCTCGGGACTGAGACACCAGTCGTCTGGTACCAATTTACGAGGAGCTGCCCAGACAGACGGCCCAAATTAACGGATTAGATATGCATAGCCCTTACCATCGTTCCGTCAGTGGATCGATTTCTCCATAAAACGCACGTCAGAGCTGCAGTTAGCCCTTGCGAGTCCAACAGCCGAGCGGAACCGGCAACGACTAACAAATTGCAGGGGTGCGGCGGTTATTGTTGATGCTCGTTGCTTGGAGCCCAGCTGGCGGACCTTTTAGGGCCATTTTATGCTGCACTGGGCAAGAGTTTACCGGCAAACAGACGAATTATTCATGAAGCACACTTAATGAGTCCATTTTTGGCAACTCATCAATCTGTCATTTGGGTTATGTCAGCGGAGAAAGGTGCAAATTGCGCATGGCAAGAATAATAGCCAAATCGATCCATTCGAAGCACGAGTTTGTTGGCTAGCAACAGTCTAAAACCAAATTGCTCTTAGTGCTCCATTGAGGGCTGGTTCTAGTGCGGTTAAGAACAGGTCTGATGACCAAAACTATAAGCTTTGAATTTTGGTACATAAACTCGGTTTTAAACCCAGCCATTTTAGTTTGGAATATATTTTGGGCCCTCAATGATACATACTTTCTAATTTTTAAACTGCATAATTTTAACTTCTCCATTTCATAGTAGAATGTTTGTCTCTCCTCAGAAGTACGTACTTTACAGGGAGTCAAACCATGATAGCCTCTCACCGGAGTAAACTAAACAAAGCATGACCAATAAGTAGGAATTTTATGGTGGGTTTAAACTCATAAGCTCAATATTTAGTGTTTCCTCTACTGGCGTCATTAACAGCTTGAAAATTAGCAAAATAGGGGAACAAAAGTGACGTGACTGCTCATCTTTAGGCTGTTTGAGACGCCAATGGATGGAACACTCAATCGATAAGAAAATCGGTACTTTAATTTCTTCCCTGTCTTGCATAGTTTGCTCTGGAGAAGGGCTATCATTGTTTGGCACCCTGTAGATCTGCTTCTCCAGGATGCCGGGGCCACGCTTCAAAGAATGCAAACATTGTGGGAAGATGTTCACCGTCCATTCAATAAGTCTGCATGAAGAACGATGCCCCGATGGACCCAACGATTTCCAGCCAGTTCGAGCGATCGTTCGGCAGAACAGTGTCCCAGACAGGTTCAACCACCACGAAAACTACCACAAATCTTCAGAACCAAAACGACCAGGAACTATGACTCTGAGCGCCGGTGGCAGACCGCCTAGACCTCGTCGGGGTTCCAGTGGAGCTGGACCATCAGTTATGCGTGTTTGTTATGTGTGTGGACAACAGTACAGCAACAATTCTATCGCGTTTCACGAGAAGAAGTGTCTCAATTTCTGGCACAAGCAAGCAGAGTCGCTGCCTAAGTTTGTCAAGTGTCAGCAGCCGAAGAAGATCGAGATTCCAAGTGTAGACGGAACAAGCGACCCTGGAAGAATGGACAATTTTGCCAAGATCAGCTCTGCTGGCGCTCAAAGTGCCGTGTGTCAGAAATGTAAGAAAAGTGTAGATCTAGCTGATGCTAAGCAACATGCAATTCAGTGTGGGAAACGGAAAAATAGTAGGTCAAGGAGGAATATAATGGAGCAACAGTGTGTTATGTTTTATTAAGTTGGTTTTCCAGTACAAAATAGATTGAAAGTATTTTATGTCCATTTCTTTTATGTCTGCTTGGCTGTCAGCTGTGGGTGGACCAAAAATTTTCAAGAAACCTGCACATACTGTAGAAATTTGTATTTGATACTTGCTGTGTGTATGCGTGAGAAATAATTACTGATTTATATGACTGAGCCAAATAATGCAGATTATCTTAGATTTCGAATTGATTGCATAAATAGCAGCATTCGGCTTTGGCCAGCCAAGGGACACTGCCTCTCCAGCGTTAGCTCGGCTCATTTTTCTCCTAAATAGCCAACATTTATAGGCTTTCGCCTGGTGTAGCTCTGAGGCCGGAATTAAATCCAATTTCGGTGCTCAGTGTTCCCTCGGGTGATGCGCGATTGGGATTAAATTGGACTTTTTTCCGAAACGCAATTAAGAAACCCGAGAGCTTGGCCGCTCGGTCGGCCGCTAGTATAAGAAATACACATAGACACAGAGAGCGAATCGCACTTTACCACGCGCTAAAATATCAATCAATAAACGTAGCAGGCATTGTTTTGCATAAACAACGAGACGAACAAATCGCTTGGTCCATTTCAATTGCTTGCACACCTGTCATAGGTGTTTGCATGTTGCGGCGCCAAATTTAAACGTAGAACTCTCGCGCCGCCGGGGAAGCCTGTCGCTTGGGTGAGATTTGCAAGGCCTTGGCCAGTTCATAGCTACTCCTGTCTCTATTATAACAGTAATAAGCCAAACAAGCGGCAATAAGCAGCAGCAGCAGAAGCACCAGTCCGGCGGCGCTCAAGATAGCAATCAGAACAGTGGAGGCCATCTAGTCATCTTGTTCTTATTGCCTGTTCGGCGAGCAGAATATGGATGGCCGGAATATTTCTCTCCAAAACAGCAATGAATGTTTGAGACAGACAGCTGCTACGCCGCCGGCCACAGCTGGCAAACCTTTCGCCTGGCAGATCCTCCTAAGCGTCCATTAAATGGCGCCACCACACCGCATCCAACACTCAGCCAACACAACGCTGACAATGTCGGGCCTTCTCCGTTCACGCTCCAGCGCTCACCTTTAGTCCAGGGCGTCCAATGACAGATTAGGAGACCGGAGCTGAAAAATGATGCTGCCGCCAAGGACAGCTGAAAAAAGGGAGCCTTAGTGTCAGCTGACTGACTGACTGACGGCCGGCCGGCTAGGAACGAGTGGGAGAGATTGAGGAGCGTTTTGAGGAAACTGGAGGGAGAGCCGTTATGAATACAAATTGAACGATCGATCCCCGGCTGCCAGCCCGACTCAAATTAGGCACTTTAGACCGCAGAAAAAGGTCATTTCCGCGGAATTTGATTTTTGCTTATCACCGTCCTGCTGCGTTTTGGCCCCGCGCGGACTACTTATCGACTGCCCAAATTGCTGCACTCCAGATTGGTATTGCGCAGTTTGTGACAGTGAAATTGCAGCGTGAATCGGTCAAAATTTGCGTAATCCGATAATTTGAGTCGGAAAGCAGCTGATTGCCTTTGAAAGCTATAGGAAAAACAGGCGCCCAAACTGTCTAAAGCCTGAACTAAAACCTAAAAAACCTAACACTAAGGCTTAGGCAAAACCTAAACATAGAAGCCAAAACCTAAAAGTAAAACTAAACCTACTGTACGTACAATGTACGTTAATTGATTGTATAAAACATAGCCTAAAATCCTGAACCTAAACTTAAGCCTACTGTTGTCTGTGTATACACTGTACACATACACACTTACCAATCACAAAAATACACATTGTTTTTTCAATGTATACATATATACGTAGATACACGTACACATTGAAAATTCCGATACACATTACCATACAAAAAGTGTTCTCACAATGTGTATTTTGTGGTGTATTTTGTCCACAAAGTTTAGAGCAGAATCCTAAAATTTCAATGTTTTTGCTGCAGTAATATTCTCATAAAGCCTTTGTTGTGGCCGGAGTGGGTAGGCTGTCTCAACAAACGCCGTTTATCTCTTTGAGTATCAGTCTTCAAAATTTTCTGTCTGTCCGCACGGACATTTTGCCGAATGCGGACATGCAGCAAAATGTTGAAATTCGCGTCGGACACATTATCCGTGTCCGGTTTTATCATGCGGACATTTTCGTCCATCGATGCGGACAGACGCGGACAGAGACGTCCGGATTGGCGGACAGAGGCGGACAGAGCCGGACAAAGATGTCTAGATTGGCGGACAGAGATGTCCAGATTGGCGGACAGAGATGTCCAGATTGGTGGATAGAGATGTCCAGATTGGCGGACTACAAACAAATCTGTTTTGCCGTTCAGGTTTCGCGCTAGTGGTTTGCTTTTGTTGTTTTACCTGGAAATCACCCTAAAAATCGGTTTTACACAACGTTCTCATACCTCTTTGAGTATCAGTCTTCAAAATTTTCTGCCTGTCCGCACGGACATTTTGCCGAATGCGGACATTCAGCAAAACTGTCAAAATTCGCGTCGGACAGATTATCCGTGTCCGGTTTGATCATGCGGACACTTTCGTCCATCGATGTGGACAGACGCGGACAGAGACGTCCAGATTGGCAGACAGCCGCGGACAGAGATGTCCAGATCGGCGGACTAGAACAAATCTGTTTTCCGTTCAGGTTTCGCGCTAGTGGTTTGCTTTGCTGTTGTTGTTCACCTGGAAATCACTGTGTAAAAATCGTTTTACACAACGTTCTCATGCAATTTTACCGGTAAGGTAACCAATGTTAGTGGTGGCACGTAAAGGATACTACTACATGGTGTTGTGTGATAATTGGCAAAAGTTCAGCTGTTAATATTAGTGGTCGATTGTTAGTGTATGCATTGCGTCCTTTGCTTCTCTTGGCTGGTTGTCCTTAGAACAGAAGTGAGACTCGCCTGTTATGGTAAGTTCTTTTTCTTTCACTCTAGTTATTCATTTCTGTTAGCTCACTTTTACCTGATGGTTTTAAAACTGAAGTGAAATTTCAAAATGAAAATACACCTGTTCTAGATTGTAAATAATCACCTCTACTAGCTCCTTAAGGATCACTCCAAGTGTCCGCCGAAGTGCCCGGCCAGACACCAAAATTTCGTCAATTTTTCCAGTTTGTCTCAGACATTTCAGCAAGGTGTGTGAACCACTGAACGTGTCTGGAAACTGTCCAAACAACAGTGAATGTGCTCAAATCATATGGGCCATCTATCTCTCCAGGACAAACCTCTGAGTGCAAGTGTTCTGTCCGGACTTGTGGCTCCAGCAGTTCTGTCCAGGTTGTCCGCTCCTTTGATTTTGTCCAGACATCTATCTCTCCAGGACAAACCTCTGAGTGCAAGTGTTCTGTCCGGACTTGTGGCTCCAGCAGTTCTGTCCAGGTTGTCCACTCCTTTGATTTTGTCCTGACATCTATCTCTCCAGGACAAACCTCTGAGTGCAAGTGTTCTGTCCGGACTTGTGGCTCCATCAGTTCTGTCCGGGTTGTCCGCTCCTTTGATTTTGTCCTGACATCTATCTCTCCAGGACAAACCTCTGAGTGCAAGTGTTCTGTCCGGACTTGTGGCTCCATCAGTTCTGTCCGGGTTGTCCGCTCCTTTGATTTTGTCCTGACATCTATCTCTCCAGGACAAACCTCTGAGTGCAAGTGTTCTGTCCGGACTTGTGGCTCCATCAGTTCTGTCCGGGTTGTCCGCTCCTTTGATTTTGTCCTGACATCTATCTCTCCAGGACAAACCTCTGAGTGCAAGTGTTCTGTCCAGACTTGTGGCTCCATCAGTTCTGTCCGGGTTGTCCGCTCCTTTGATTTTGTCCTGACATCTATCTCTCCAGGACAAACCTCTGAGTGCAAGTGTTCTGTCCGGACTTGTGGCTCCATCAGTTCTGTCCGGGTTGTCCGCTCCTTTGATTTTGTCCTGACATCTATCTCTCCAGGACAAACCTCTGAGTGCAAGTGTTCTGTCTGGACTTGTGGCTCCAGCAGTTCTGTCCGGGTTGTCCGCTCCTTTGATTTTGTCCTGACATCTATCTCTCCAGGACAAACCTCTGAGTGCAAGTGTTCTGTCTGGACTTGTGGCTCCATCAGTTCTGTCCGGGTTGTCCGCTCCTTTGATTTTGTCCTGACATCTATCTCTCCAGGACAAACCTCTGAGTGCAAGTGTTCTGTCCGGACTTGTGGATCCAGCAGTTCTGTCCGGGTTGTCCGCTCCTTTGATCTTGTCCTGACATCTATCTCTCTAGGACAAACCTCTGAGTGCAAGTGTTCTGTCTGGACTTGTGGCTCCAGCAGTTCTGTCCGGGTTGTCCGCTCCTTTGATTTTGTCCTGACATCTATCTCTCCAGGACAAACCTCTGAGTGCAAGTGTTCTGTCTGGACTTGTGGCTCCATCAGTTCTGTCCGGGTTGTCCGCTCCTTTGATTTTGTCCTGACATCTATCTCTCCAGGACAAACCTCTGAGTGCAAGTGTTCTGTCTGGACTTGTGGCTCCATCAGTTCTGTCCGGGTTGTCCGCTCCTTTGATTTTGTCCTGACATCTATCTCTCCAGGACAAACCTCTGAGTGCAAGTGTTCTGTCCGGACTTGTGGATCCAGCAGTTCTGTCCGGGTTGTCCGCTCCTTTGATCTTGTCCTGACATCTATCTCTCCAGGACAAACCTCTGAGTGCAAGTGTTCTGTCCGGACTTGTGGCTCTAGCAGTTCTGTCCGGGTTGTCTGCTCCTTTGATTTTGTCCTGACATCTATCTCTCCAGGACAAACCTCTGAGTGCAAGTGTTCTGTCCGGACTTCTGGCTCCAGCAGTTCTGACCGGGTTGTCCACTCCTTTGATTTTGTCCTGACATCTATCTCTCCAGGACAAACCTCTGAGTGCAAGTGTTCTGTCCGGACTTGTGGCTCCAGCAGTTCTGTCCGGGTTGTCCGCTCCTTTGATTTTGTCCTGACATCTATCTCTCCAGGACAAACCTCTGAGTGCAAGTGTTCTGTCTGGACTTGTGGCTCCAGCAGTTCTGTCCAGGTTGTCCTCTCCTGTGGTTTTGTAAGGCCATCTATCTCTCAGTTTCCCAGTGTCCGAGGCTAGCCAGAAAATTTGACAAAATTTTTGTGTCTAGCTGGACACGCGTGTCTGCCCGGACAGGCGTGTATCTGCCCGGACATATCGTTTTGTTCATCACTGATGACAAACATGAATCCTAAGCAGCTAGTGCAATTAATCTTAAAAAAAATTTTTCTTTCAGAGTCATGGCTACTCAGCCGTCTGGCAGTAGAGAATATAGGTAGAGCTGCTGAGCCTGTAGAGGTAACATACAGTAGGGACCCTTAAGGGTCCCCCTAGACCCCCAGACCCCCATCTGTTCAATCATTCTTTCAGCTGCTCACTTAGCCAGACATCCGGTTGATGAGAACGATCCTGGTCATCTGCTGATTGGAACCTCACTCAGAATTAGAGACCTGCATTTGGACAAGTCTCTGAAAACAGCCTGGAGAATACAGAAGAAACCGATGCAATGTGCATCAGCAACTGGCCTGGACACGGACGGCTTGTACTGTTTGTAGGGTGCCGCTCTGCACAAACACCACATGTTGGCGCCTTTGGCACCAACAAGTTGACTATTCATTTGATGACACGGAAGCTTGCGGATCCGAAAAACCGTGCATTAGAAATCATTACTGAGTTGCTCTTTGAATGCGGACTGTAAGTGGCTGAGGACTTTGTCTGGCGGACAGTGTCTAGATCTGATGGGTTATAGCCAATATACTGTTATGTTTCCCATCAGCACCAGTACTGAAACTGATTATACATACTGGTCGTTTAATCTTGTCGTTTTGTCTTCTAAGTCTATCCTTGTTACACATTGGCACTGTGTGCTGATTGTCTGTTGTGTTCTTATATCATTACTTCTTAGTTGTAGAGTGATAGACATCCTGTTATGCAGTTGAAAAACATTCAATGTAATCGTGTTTGGTTTTAAGTAAATGTCCTGCTGCTTTCATTATTTCCTAATACTGGTCCAACACAAAGCAAAAATGTCTGAAGTACACACTGGAGTGTAGTCTGTTTAGGTACTTTCTGTCCAGTCAACAGACAATCTGTCCGTGATCTTGTCCGGTGTCCATACTGTATGTCTGCCGTCCGCTGGCTTTTTCTGTCAATTTTCAATCTGTCTGGGTAGCGTACATTTTGTCCACGAATGTCCGGTGGACGGACGATCTGTCCATGATGTTGTCCGGCGTCCATATGTCTGCTGTCCGCTCGCTTTTTCCGTCGATTTTCAATCTGTCCGGGTAGGGTACATTTTGTCCACGAATGTCCGGACTTCCGAGTCGGCGAAAATGTCCGGTTGATCAAATATGATCAACCTGATACTCAAAGAGCTAATGTAGATGCGTACATTACAAGTATGAAACAACAGCCCTACAATGGCCTAAAGTAACTCATTTCCAAACTTATCACTGTTTGCAAGCAGCGGATTTTGAGAAGTTTGAATTTTCTAGCATTTGTAGCTCAAAATTGCATTTTCAGTACATATATACACATTGTTTTGTTGGATGTGTATACAAAAATTACCGTACGCATTTGACAGTAAATGTGCACACACACACACCACATTCGGAAAATCAAATACGAACAAAAGTACTGAAGAAAGTTTATGAACTAGTAGTAGTAGACAGAAGAACTACACAACAACTGACACACAAAACAACTGCACACTAAGAATATCGTTTATTGTCAAATTGGCGATGTGTGTTCCGTGCTCTCTGAGAGAAAGTAAACTTATTATTATTATATTATTATCGTAGGACACTGACTAAAGACTCAAACTTCTTTCATCATCACTCTCCATACTGATGTCGACTGGGCCTCTTGTGCGCCTGACGGCCGCTGGAACGAAACGAATTGAAAATCTGGCTCTTCCACCTCCTCCGATTCTTCACAGAACATTTGTCTTACTCCACCACCACTTATTTGCTTGCCTCTTCTCTTTCTTGCTACTTTTCTTCCTTTTGCATCGTTTTTGCGTACACCTGACTTCTTGTCATTGGTAAAAATGGCATAGAACTCTTCTCTAGCATGCTCAAACGAATCTCTCTTCTCTGCCTCCTTCTTCTCTTCATTCTCAGTCTTTCGGCACTGAGACAGGTACTGGTTGAGCAGACAATCAAAGCGGTCGTGGGAAATCTGCCACTCTATCACGCCGCTGTTGTTCGATCTGCCATCGCTACTGCCGCTCACGATCACGCTGGCACTGTTCTTGGATTTGCTTCTGTAGAAGTTGGAGACGATAGAGGAAGGAATGAGAGGGTCGACATGTGAGCATGAAATGGGGCCACTTCTGTGCCGGATCATCACTGAGGGAGCAGAAACTGTTGACCGAATTAAGGTGAGGGAAATGGAGATACTGGAGCGCAGAAATGGGCAAACGGTCAGTGTTGGGAGAGCGGTAGGCTGGTTCGAAGAGGTACTCGGCACCAAATGAAAGAGTTTATGGACGGGATAGTAGTAAAACACAACACAACACACGTACTAACGAGCCGCGCTCCAGAAAGACAATACAATACACAACGAATACACTAAACTGTTCAGTACCTAAAGCCTAAACCTGAATCTAAGCCTAAGCCTGTTGTTCTAAACTCGAAACTATAGGGCAAAATCAGAGGCTTGGTCGGAAACTAGTGGGATGTTTCGGTTCTAATTGCGAGGCGAGGGATAGGAGTCGGCCTAGTCGGCGGTTAAGGTCTATAGGCTCAATTTGTGCAGATTTTATGGTTTCTGCTCTACTGAATGAGCATGCCCCATACGAGATAAATAATTATTCCATTAATGATAGTGCGGTCTGGCTGGCTGTGTACGTACGTATATGTACTATACTACCTATTAGAGCGCACGGCTTAGAATAGTAATTGTGAAGAGCGCTATCCAAAACATTTCACGCGTTTCCAATTACATCATTGAATTGGTTTGTATGTAAATATCTGTTTGGCGCAGACTATACTCCATATAGAGCAGTTCAGCTGCGGTTAGGCTTGCCAATTAGGTGACACTAGCCGCCGTTGCTATTTTGTTGTTAGAACGTCAAAATTCAGCTGCTTCCACTTTGTTTCACTGCCAAAAATTGATATATATTTGTTTATTGGCGTATTATACTAAGGCGAGATTGCCGATAAAAACAACAGAGTCCCGCCTAGAGATGGGACCGGTATACGGTATTATACGGCATCATACGGTATCGGCTATACGGTATTATACGGTATACGGTATTTTTATACTGTATAGTTGTTAAAACTGAATCAGCTAGCTTTTCTCGGAAAGGGGCGGAACATCGTCTCGAGGGTCCCTATTCCGGAGGGTTGCCTAAGTCGGGTGGGGGCAGACTCCCAGACCCCCAATTACATGTATGACTTCGGCAGCTTGGGATTGGAATTAACTTTGGGTGGCACTTTGCCAGCACACCAAAGTCTAAATTTAGTGGTTGACAGTGAATTAGAAAGTGACAGTGGAACCAGAATGGCAGAAGCAGTTCGGCCACCTCGGTGGCACTGACACTTTATCACACCGCTCTGCAGCGTGAGTTAGATTCAACACACCGCTCTACCGCGCGTGATAGATTACTTCGCGCGGTAGTCCGGCGTGCTGTAGTGCCAGGCCAGAGCCACCCCAATGGCACAGGTATAAATCCAAATATGTAGGCTCGTTAGGTCTCAGCAGTAATAAACAGCCCTGTCTACAAACAACCCTCCCCTTGCCCCTTGCTGTCATTAGGTGCTTAGGCAGCGCCGGTTCGGTTCTCATTTACCTACTGGCCATCACCGGCTTTCGGCGGTCTGGGTTGGGCTTTCCGTTAACTACTTCCAGTCGCTTCGACCGGTCGACCCGATCCGATGTGTGGGGCCTTACGGCCTGCGATGAGACTCGTGTGCATTTCGCGACCCCCGTGATTCGTCATCTCGGACATTGCCCTTCTTTCACTGCCAGCCACTCCTAGCCATGCTGCTGGGTGTCGGTCACCAGGAGGGCGGCCGGCGTGTTGATTCCATGATGCTGACAGCTCCAGACGGCCGCCGGTGCCCCATATGCCAAAGGGCTCCCGGCATAGTTGGTTTCTCAGACAGCTTCTGACATCGTAGATCTTCTTCTCCAACGCGGCATGTTTTGTGGATCGGCTTCGGTGCAACGGCAGATCCAGTCGGTTCCCATTTTACCTACTTGCTGTCACCAGCTTTCGGTGGCCTGTGTGGATGGAACTTTGCGCCAACGACCAACTCCTTGTGGCAAGAAACTTGCCGCTCCGAGAGGATGAGCGCGCACAGTGGCTATGGGGCCTAAACCACTACACCAACTGTGCCGGATTCGACCGGTTTCGAACCCACAAACAACCACTCTCGCAGATGCCAGGGCCGCCGTGACACACGGGATAGCGTAAACTACCCATGGCCAAGACGCGACCGGTGACCTGTTGCATCTATGTATATGTGAACAAACACTCTTATTTATGCGGTCACGGAGACACGGTGTCACAGTCGCCACAAACAGCACTCAGCAATCAACAATCACTGGTGGGCCACGTTGGTGCGAATGATCAGATGTAAACGAATGTTCTCTTCTCATGTTTTTTCGGCGGGCACAAATCGCCTCCCAAAAATGTTGGCAATTTGGCAAAATAGAAAATATGAAAAATGAAAAATGCTTCCCAACAAGTTGGAAATTAGGAAATTATGCACAAGAAAATGCACCAATGTTCAATTAATCCGACTGACTCAACTCTTCGCTTTCACACAGCTTCCACAAATGAAGAACCCTTTTGGTCAGCATAGCAACGGGATTGCCTACTGCCATAGGTAACAGAAATTGTTGATTTACGTGTAACAATTACTTTCGACTTTAAATTTTTGACACGTTGTAATAAAATAGCTCATGTGTTTTTTTATAAGGTACATAAATTTAATATTCAATGTTTTCTCAACTCGAGACGGTTTTTCAAATCTATAAAATTTTTGTACTGTCACGGCTTGAGTTGAGTTGCGTATCTGAAGTTTGGAATCCATATTTCATGTGCGATTTCGTTCATCCGTCGTCTTCCTGGAATGACTGATCTCTCAAAGGCTTGCAATCTTGAATTTTTTTGAAAGTTTTATGTATTTAAAATATGATTAGTAGCGTGGCTAGCAAGTCTTGAAAATTTAGTCTTTAGAATAACGTTGATACATACATACCATACCATATTCATACATGATATGGTTAGGGGCCGTGCAAAAATGACGTCATCGATTTTTTGGCCACTTTTCGACCCCCCCTCCAACCTTGTCATCGGTTGTCATCATTTTCAAACCCCCTAAAGCGAAAAAATGACGTCACTTTTTTCCAACCTCCCCGAATTTGCAAAAATTCCTGCATTAAAATGATCAAATTTTGGGACAATAGTAGTGTTGTTTAATACCGGATTTTTCAAATGCGTATGCGTATGCGTATACACATTCCAATTACAAATGCGCATGAATTTGCGTATACGCATTGCAAAAACTAATGGGTATTTTGCGTATTGCGTATGCGTAATGCGTAATCTCAGAAACATTTAGAAATTTTACAGAACAGCTTGTTTGGCTGTACAGTATGCTGTTTAAGTATCCAACTTTATAATCCAGGTTTTTTACACATACTACATGAGGCTTGATGATACGTAAATTCTTGACCTCAAAGAATTGCAGTATAGTATCCTCAGCCTACATGTAACAGGGGGGTCTGGATGTCTGCCCCCCATCCGACTTAGGCCAGACCCCCCGGATGGGGCCCCACCTCCAAGACGATTTTTGCGACCCCCTCCGATTTTTATGGCAAGTAATTTTTTGAGCAAATTTTTGTGTATTTCAGCCCAAATTAGCGATTTTTGGCGATTTTTAGCCAACATTTTAGCGATTTTTTCGATTTTTGAGCGTTTTTAGTGCCCAACCCCCCTCCCAAAATTTTGGCTCAGCCCCCCCAACCGGCTGGCGCCGGACCCCCCAACCCCCCTTCCCCTTCGGCGGATGACCTGTTACATGTAGGGATGGGCACGAAAATTAAATCCGTTTGAATTTCGTATTCGTTAAATCAATATTTGCCCATTTTAATTTTCGTATTCGTTAGTCGATACGAAAATCAAAATGCCTAATTCGTATTCGTACGAGTACGAAAACTAATTTTCGTCACGACGATACGAGTTCATTTTGTTCCAACAAAAATGAAGTTTCGTATTTTCACGATAGGTTACAGACTGCAAATAGGACCCAGTTTAGGCCTTTCAGCATTAAAATAAGCCTTAAATATCAGTTCTGAATGCACAAATTGTGTACAGCACGATTTCTCGCTAACGCAATCCTTTTTCATGCTGATATTACACATACATAGGTGCATTGCTGGTGGTGCCTATGTAGTATGCGCTTTCATTGTCCCTAAGTGGACAGTCAAGCGTTGTGAGTGTAAAATACTGACTCAAGAAAGTGTGTATGGTTGGAGTAAACAGTGACAGTACTTGCACCAAGATTACCCAGTTCCCTGGGTAAATTAAGTTTAAAATGCTGTCTATAATACTTGTTCAACTAACCCAAAAATGCATTGGACATTGCTTGTTACAGTGAAAATGCTTTTGTATGTTTAGAATCCATTAAATTGCTAATAATTCAGCTGATTTATTGCTAGCCATACGTGAAACGTAAATTAAAATTCGTAACGAAAATTAATTTTCCTGTTAGCTGTATTTAATTTTCGTATTCGTTTAATTTTCGTTTCCATATTTCTCTAATTTTCGTATTCGTATTCGATACGAAATTTAAAAATTCTCGATTTAATTTTCGTACTAGTACGAAAATTAATTTTCGTGCCCATCCCTAGTTACATGTATGGGTACCACTATCTTATATGGTACGAAATCTGAACAGAGTGGTAAATTAATTTAATGAAATTATGCAATACTTTTTGCTTGTACAAACCAAGCATTTTAGATGAAAGTCGCTTTGACCTTTGAGAGGAACTATCCCAGGTGCGCCGAAGAATTACTAAAGCAACAAAAAATAACATTGTCAATTTGCCTCGATCTGTTTCAGATTTCCTGAATAATCCTTGCACTCAACAATTCTTTGATGACAACCAATCTGTATGCCTATGAAAAGCCTAGGTAATATTTGGCATGCAACACCGTGAGTGAAGAGAGAGGGCAGAGTAAATTGATTTCGAACAAAACGACAATCAGACAGACCGGTTATTTATTGGACTCCTCTCAGCATTGAAGATATCAAGCGCCGATTAAAACAAGTCCACACTGCTACAGCCAGAGAGGCGACTGCTAGAAATGGGGTTCTGAACGCTCCTCCACCTCCAGTCAGTGAAGAGGAATCTCTCTTAGTGCGGTCCGACCGGGTTGTGTTGCCGCAGCTGCGTGCTGGTCATTCCTGGCTACTGGCGCATACCGGCACCGCCTTGATCCAACAGTGCCCGAGACTTGTCCCACTGGTTGTGGGGCAATTCACACGACTAGTCACCTGTTCAACTGTACAAGAAAACCCACCACCTTAGCTGTGGAGTCCTTGTGGCTCAAGCCCATGGACGCCCTGAAGTGGCTGCGCTGCTGGCAGTAGAAACAAAACAACCGGTTATTTAATTTCTGTTTTGATGTGTTGGTCTCGGCCTGCCAAAATCTAAGACCGGTTTATATTCTTTCCAGTATATTGCACACCAGTCAACCAAGGTCTGGCTGCAAAATGCGGCATTCAAAGATTTGTGTAGTTCTTTTAACTCTGGCCTTTTCTTCTTGCGCTCACTACAACGTAATTTTTCTTTAAGGTGCATTTTCTGAGAGAATTCAGTTTAGGGGCCTCCCCAAATTGGTCTGGCTCATCTCACGGATTTGAGTAATTCCTGCATATCTTGATGGCATATGATCAAAAACTGCGATGCTCCCAGTTTGAGCTCGATCGGGCCGGTGGATCCGCAGGGGGGGGGGTTCCAGCCAAAGTAC
The DNA here is from genome assembly GCA_030248155.1 of Sabatieria punctata. Taxonomy (NCBI): domain Eukaryota; kingdom Metazoa; phylum Nematoda; class Chromadorea; order Araeolaimida; family Comesomatidae; genus Sabatieria; species Sabatieria punctata. The sequence goes on along the minus strand of JASANB010000906.1, from coordinate 51,513 downwards.
CCCGTGTTGAGGAGCAAAAATTCCCGATTCTGAGCTCGTACTTAAAAAGCCTCTAGCTTGGTCCTGTTTCGCTCAAGAATGAAGATTCATACACCAACAGATTCAGCGTAACGTGAAGATTTCAAAATTGGTATCTATAACCTCTTGCAACATACCTACGCCATATGGCGTAGGAATCCATCCTATCGGGAATGGCTAACCCGACATGATAAAAATTAAGTGCACTGTCGGCTGAGGCGTACAGCTGTCGGCTGAAACCATATCGGCTGAAGTTTAGCCGACACCTTAGCCTATCGGCTGTAGCGTTCCCCCGTCATTTTTCGGTGCTTTGATCCTGTGGGCTCAGACATCGAAATGTAACAAAGAACAGTTGATTTATTTTGTGTAAATGCCATTGCGTATTATAAAGGTATCTGGCGAACACGTACAGTGCGTGGTAATTGGTAGGCAAAAATGGAACACACGCATGACTTCTCTTTCAAAAATTTTCCAACTAAATTCAAATTTCAAACTCAACAACTCCGAAAACACTACCCTAGTTTCTTTCAAAAGTTTTCTGTGCAGCACTTTGGAAGAAAATGGGAACAGGCGGTCGGCTTCCTTAACTTTAGTAGCCCTCCGTCAGAGCAACTTTCTTTACCATAGAACTTTTTTGCCAGAGAACTATCCATCCACATCCCATACGTGATTCTGGGGACTTACACACACCTTCCCTCTCTGCCGTCAGAGCCCTCTCGCTGGAAATTTTGGCGACTTTTTGAGAAAAATTGGCAATTTTACAGTGATTTAGCGTTTAGCGTTTTTGTCTATTTTAGGAAGTCGACCTACTCGTCCGAGACAACTCATTTTCTCCAGAGTTTTTTGCCCCAATACCTAATTCTTTCTCACCTGGGTAAAACAATCGTATTTCATCAAAGAGGAGGCACATTGTTTAGGATTAGAAATAGCAAAAATTATTGTTTTTATTTCAGATAAGGAGAAAAAAGCTAATTACTGGTGTACTCCTCAAGAAACATGCCACAAATAAATTTGAAAGATCATTAGAATCTATTTTTAGTTTAGTATCTATGTTTTTAGTGGATTGGCGCAAAACAGTTTCCTAGTTAAAACTAATTTTAGGTCTAACCTTTAAAACAATAAAGCATTTCAAAAGGTCCCAATCAGTATTGGGTAATGGAGCAGAAAACCGCCAGATTTTCCATTTCTATCAAATTCTCCGTGTATAGAAAGCAGCGCAGAAAGTTGTAGCTTTTTCCAACCAAAACCATTAGATTAGTTAATCTTGTGTTACCTGCGTACCAGCAAACGTTTAGCAATGCTTGTGCTTGGCTCTGACGCACAAAGGCCGGCCTATAAAAAACGTGGAGTGCTGCCAGCTGTAGCGATTTTGGCGCTTGCACCAATTTTAAACAGGCTGGCCTGGCGTTGGAGATATGGTAGGGATCACATCACACTGCACTTTGTAGGTATTATTGGGGATCTTAAATACATGGCGTTTTTAATTTTGATATGAGCAAAATTTAAAAAGCAATTTTGAAGCAACAAAAGCTCAAATCGTTGTGCAATCTAAACATCCTAATAACTAGGCAATCGCGCAAAGATTCAAATGATAGTAAAATGCTTACAGCAGAGGAACGTTTTATTTTTACCTTATATTTTATTTCTTTTATGATTTCTTTCTATTACTGATCCCACCGGGAGGAGAAAACCGATAGGATAGGTACATTGTACGCTATCGGTTGAATAGATTCCCCGCCCTATCGGCTGAATTGAAAAATCCTTCACCCGACACCTATCGGGTTTTGTTCCCCGTCCAATTGCCCCGATACCATATCCTATCGGCTGAAGCCTCTTCCACCGATAGGTAAAAATGACGGTATGTTGCAGGAGGATAATGCGGGAAGACGCTCTGTGCCGCTGTTTTGGGCAAAGAACGCGGTTTAACACCAGATTTTTGCCTGACCTGCACTATCCTTTAGCCTATTATTTGACTACATTCAGATACTCCTGAGGGGCCGTCCATAAACGACGTCGTTCCAAAATCCCGATTTTTCGGTCCCCTCTCCCCCAAAATCGCCTTCCGTCGTTTCTTGAGGAACTCCCTACGGCGACGTCGTTTTCGGTTCCCCCCACCGATAAAAGTGCAGTACATACAGTACTGTCACCATACATGTAACAGGGGGTCTGGGGGGTCTGCCCCCACCCGACTTAGGCCAGACCCCCCGGATGGGGACCACCCCCCCCCCCCCGAGACGATTTTCCCCACCCCCCTCCGATTTTTCTGGCAAGTAAATTTTTGAGCAAATTTTTGCGATTTTTTACAATTTCAGACACAAAAATTGCCAAAATCGCCTGCAAAACAGCACTTTTTTTGCTGTATTTCAGCCCAAATTAGCGACTTTTGGCAATTTTTAGCCCAAAAATTGCGATTTTTTCGATTCTTGAGCGGTTTTTAGCGCCCAACCCCCCTCCAAAAATTTTAGCTCAGACCCCCCCGGCCGGCGCCAGACACCCCCCAACCCCCTCCCCGTTCGGCGGATGACCTAATACATGTACATTGTATAACTGTCACGTTTTCTTGTTACCATACTGCGCAATCAATAGAATAAATCCCTACAACCACGATGGGAAGCTTTTCTGTAAGGAGAAATGTTTGACACAATGTGCATAAATCGAAAATAATGTAATTGAAGCACCCTAAAATTCCGAAGAAAAAGCGACGTCGTTTTTTGCTAACCCCCTCCCGTCCTGGTGCGTCGTCTATCGTCGCATTTCAGCCGACCGCCCTCCGCCCTCTGGAACGACGTCGTTTATGGACTGCCCCTGAAACCCGGATAAACTTATACCGGCGTAAACCAATCTGCTTGTGGTTGGCTTTAGCTATTAACGCACAAAAAGCTTCGCGCTTTATGGAACTTCTGCAGCGTGGTTGAATGTGCAACGAATCGAAGCTGCTGGGATTTCAACAGTTACGGATGTTGGTGCGGTTGGGGAGATCATAGCACCCCACCGGTTGACCCAATCGATAAGTAAAAAACTGCTTCCTATGTCTGGTCCGGTACATTTCTGTCTAGATGCTGTCAAGTGCATGACAAATGCTATGATAAAGTGAAGCGCCGCTTTTGCGTTTTGGGCAAATACGACCACTACTGCTTCGAGTGCATTCAAGTGGAGGACCGGAAAATCCCTATCTGTTGTCCTTACCGTAGGATTGTCCTATACCTACAGAGTGCCAAAGAACAATAAGTCCATTCATGTCGCTGAGTTTTTCCGTGGTGGCCTTTTTCAAATCTCAAACAGGGTTTTGGAGCAAGTCCAAAGTGGGTTTTACGACCTTTTTCTGGGTCCAAAGGTGGGTTTGTTGAGCTTTTTGGGGTAAAAAGTGGTTTTTGTCGATCTTATTGGGAAGCTGTGGCGAAAATGGCTTTAAAAATCTACAGTAAGTATAGATTAATAAATGTCCCATCGCTTTTTAGGCCTTCACTCAAACGTTTCGTTCTCGGTCACTTCTTTACCGATTTGGCTCAAATTTTCAGCAAAAATTAACAACATGGTTGGCTAAATATTCTGAAAGTTTAGTGCCAAAATTCCGACTCATACTGGTTTTATGACCCGAAAACTAGGAATGAGGGTGGTCCGCGCAAATTTATTTTTTTGTTAATACAAGGAATACGTAACCTAAAAGGCCTAATCATGGTTTCAAAGTAACTTGAAAACCCTATTTAGGATTTTTAAACCTTACAAAAACCATGTTTTTGTAGGGTTTCAAAGTAACCTAAATCCTTAATCTGGGTTTCTAAGCACTGTTAAAACCCTGTTTTGGTTTCCAGGGTAGACGAAAACCCAAATCTGCACTGCAGCAGAATCTGTTGTCTGGGCCAAAATTTTCTTTACTTTGGAACTTGAAGGTGGGTTTTAAGGTCCCCTAAACCCGCTGGGGGCACTTTGGCCTAAAAATCGGGTTAGGGGTGGTAGGCCCCATTTACCCCCCTCAATGACATGAATGGATAAGCCCCCTCCGCAGTGTAAACTAAGCACGACAGGAAAAAAATCAAGGTACTGTACCTATATAAAATTTTGAAAATTGCCTGGCTGGGCCGCTGCCCAACCAGGGTAAGAAAATTTAGCAAAATTTGGCCTTCAAAAACGCATTTAAAAGGCATTCTGAGCAGGGATGCCAACCATACCAAAATTGTACTATTACTAAAATCAACCTTTAAATTTAGTACTAATTCAGTACCATACCAAACCAGATTCGAAACAGCTCCTTCTATACTATACCATATACTTCTATCAAAATCAAATGCCTTTACCAGATAATTTTAGTACCAGAATTATGATTTTGGTAAGGCCCTTTCATTTTAGTACTAGCTTGTTGGCTATATTTATAACTCTTTTCAAATGCGTCAAAATATATTCCCAATCCTTGCTGCATGTTTTGATTCGATAAAACTCAAGAAAGGTGGATTGAGCCTAATTTCCAAAGGCTTCTATGACATTATCACAGCAAACTACCACTACTGTGCCAAATTCATACCAACCAAATTCAAACTGAATTAGCTAGCACTATACCATACCATATTGAGTCTGTGAGAATAAATCCACAATAAAATGTCCTACTTTTGGTACTTTCATTTCTTCCGATCATGCTTAGTTGACTCTGGAGAGGGGGCTATCTTTGTTCGGCACCCTGTACCCGGGATCACCCCCTCAGACTCTGGCCCACCCCCCTCAGGACTGCTGTAACCCCTCAGGAATTTTTTGGAAGAGTTTTGTATAGAAAATTGTAAGGAATTTGTAAAGGAAAATTGTAAGGAATACAAGTAGGTGCAAATGAGCTAAAAATAGCCTGATTTAACGAAAAATAAGCCAAACAAACCTTGATTTTAATTAAAAATCGGACTTTTTGGCTTACCATCCCCCTCAGCCCCCTCAGGAATTGAAAATTCCGTCCCCTCAGCCTAAATGCTAGCCCATGTCTGCCCTGTACCATAGTGTTGTAGCTTGAATCTGAGTATTATTGCACTTTTGCAGACAATACCAGATGTGAACAGTTGATGTGTGAATGTGACACGATTGCTGCCGACTGCTTTAACAGCTATCTCTACCCAAAAAAGAAACCGGATTGTCCAGAAGAGAGAATTGCATTTTTCCGAAAGTTGGTGCACGGAAAAGCTCGTCTGAACTTTTGACGTCAATTCTCTTTTACATACGTATACATACATAGAATGGTGATGCTGTTTACCCTACGTCGCAAACACCTATACAATACACGTACGTAAGCTCTGGATATAAAGATTTTAAAATTTATTCTCGCATTCTTGACTGTGATTGTGTTCGGCTGAAGCGCTCAAACACAGCTGCCCAATAAAGCGATAATACGTAAAAGCAGGAACATGCTAAATCGGTCCAGGCGGACTCAGCTTGTTTGTTCAAGTCAACAGGATTCATTTGCCCACCTGATCCGGATTCTGGCCCCATTTAAATAGCCTTAGATTGCTGACTGACCCCATAGAAAACTGAAGCCAAGTTTCTAAACCCTCTTCTGAATGTGGTTGTAGTATATATGAGTAGGCCTGTTAGCCCTAATTCAGGGGTCGTCGGAAGTACTGTTATTTTACTAGTGGATTTTTATTTTACTATTTACTAAATTTACTACAAATTCAGTCCGTCAATTTAATTTTAATTTTTGTTTTACTATTGAGCAGCTCCGATTTTACTAATTTTTGTTTTACTAATAATTTTTATTAATTTCACCACTATTTTACTACGATTTTACTAGTAATTACATAGGTGCAATTTTGCATCAAATATGCTAAGATTTTGTGAATAATTGATGTTGGTCCAAATAGTTGCTAAATTTGATCACGCTACGAAGTTCTACAGTAGTGTTATTTTACTACAGTATAATAATGGCAACGCGACAGATGTTGTAGACGTTCACTATGATGCGAAATATGGTCCAGTAGAAGTGATTGGTTCGAAATATCGGAATCGGACCTACTGATTCGGTCGAGCGCTGCTCCTGACAATGGCTGCCACACTGAGGGCTCCTAGTTTCAAACTCCCCTTTGTCATAATGGTTTGGTTCAGGGACCAGAAAGTAGAGAGTAAATTGAGGAGCCATACGTTGAATCTCAGGCGGCAATGAACTGGAATCACAGATTTGCACTTTTCTCAGAGAGCTCGCCAATCCGTCAAAATAGTAGACCCCATCCAGACGTTTTATGACGGCAGTGAAATGACCGGGTCGGTGCATAGTGATTGCAACCAATTTGTAGTGATTGTATCTGCTACCAATGTGCGCAGTCTGTCCGGGAGTCTGCGAAAGCAATCCTCTAATTTTCCTGCTGTTCGTATGTCCATCGGAAGCATCCACGGATCATGGGGTGTTTGAAGCTGGGAAAGGGTCGTAGGATCAGCCTCTGTTCTCTGTTCTTGAATTTGCTTGGCTCGGGTAAAGGCAAGGTAGACTCGCTCTCCCTGTGAAGCGCAGTAATTAACTCTGTAAGGAAGCACCGGTTTGCATGTTCAATACAAAAGTTAGAATAGTACCCACCCATCAATAGATCGAACCGATGCACCAGCTTTCGGGTTGCACGCTGCACTGTAACGCTCACCACAAAACGGCAAGAATTCTTGATGACGATTGAAAACGTTCCTAATCTGACCTTCAAAACTGCGGCCTGGTTGTTCTCTACAGTATTAAGACGTGATTTCTGTAAATATTTAATAGGTTCATCCATACATGGGCCGGAAAAATCCGGAGGGGGTAGGGTGGTCTGGAGACCTCGGGGGGCCGAAAAAGGCCAAAAATCGCCTATTTTGCCTTAAATAAGCGAAAATTTCCTCCCTCCAGTAGTAGGAAGAGAGTGCATTCTAGCCCCCATATGCAAACAAACCATCGTCTGTGCAGCTACCAAACTTTTAGATAATAGTTGTTTACACGAGCTGGTCTCTCTCTCTCTGTAGATAATGCCTACCTACAAGTTGTAAAACTACCTTACGATCGGTGGTGAGACTGCGTCGTAAAATTCAACATGGAAAGAAATTCTAGTGGAGAGAGGTTGGCTAGTGAGTTCATTCAAAGTTTTTAATTTACAAAAATAATCATATCATTTCAGAACGTCTCTACACAATTGTTGGGAAAAGAAAATAGAAGAATAAACCCTCTCTACACTCCTACTGTACTTTCTCCTCGCTATAATAAAATTCTTGAAAAATCGAAAATGGAACGGCTTGTCCAATCAGCCATTGCTCTATATGTCTACCTGAAAAAAAAGGAAGAGAGTGCATTCTAGCCCCCATATGTAAACAAACCATCGTCTGTGCAGCTCCCAAACTTTTAGATAATAATTGTTTACACGAGATGGTATCTCTCTCTCTGTAGATAATGTCTACCTAAAACTACCTTACGATCGGTGCTGAGACTGCATCGTAAAATTCTACACGGAAGGAAATTCTAGTGGAGAGAGGCTGGCTAGTGAGTTCTTACAAGCTTTGAAGAACAGAAAACAGCTGAAGGAACACGACCACGAGTTCAGCTATCATTGTCCCTTCACAGGGTGCGATGCCGATGTTTGGAGCATTGAATCGCTGCAAATTCATCTCTTCACCAAACATCTACGACAAATGGAACAGACCAATCCGCTCGAGGTGCTCAAACCCCACTACCTAGACCGGTGTCGAACGGTGTGTTAGTGTTTTTCAACTTTTTTTTAGCTCGAAAAATTATTATTCTAGAGAAGACAACAAAAACCGAGATGGCAGAGCAAGGATATCGGCTCAGCGGAACATGTAAGAAGACTTTTTTTCAAGATATAATACAAACTTTTTTCATCCAAAATTAAAGTTGACTCGAAATCAACAACAGGCACCACCACCACAGGTTATATATATATATACAGGGTGTGTCAAAAAAAAACAACCCAGCAGAGTTTTTGCTGTAGCAACCGCAAATCTCAACCGATTTGAATGAATCCTGCTTTAAATGAACGACAAATAAATTCTTGAAAGACTGGTGTAGGTTTTATTGAGGTGCGTTGCTTAGTTCCTGAGATAATTGCTTTCAAAATCAAAACAGAGATTTTGGCAGTGAACAAGAGCGATTCCATTGCACTTCACAACAAAACGGATTCCTACTGCTGAGGGGCAACAAGACTTTTACAAATGATGTAACCAAGCATGTGTGGCACCAGAAAAACCTCGTTACGTTAGCCCTGAGCAGTAGGAATCGGTTTTATTATGAAGTGCAACAGAATAATAAGAATCGCTCTTGTTCATAGCCAAAATCTGTTTTGACTTTGAGTGCACATATCTCAGGAACCAAGCATCATATCTTAATAAAAGCTTCACCAAACTTTCAAGAATTAATTTATCTTTCATATAAAATAGGACTCACTGAAATCGGTTGAGATTTGCGGCTGCTACAGTAAAAAATCTGCTGGGTTGTTTTAATCTCTGTTGTGCACTGCCAAAATCTCTGTTTTGATTTTGAAAGCAATTATCTCAGGAACTAAGCAACGCATCTCAATAAAAGCTACACCAGTCGTTCAAGAATTTATTTATCTTTCATTTAAAGCAGGATCCATTCAAATCGGTTGAGATTTGCGGTTGCTACAGCAAAAAATCTGCTGGGTTGTTTTTTTTTGACGCACCCTGTATAAGCGAGTGTATAACCTTTCAGAAACTTCATTGTAGGGCTTGAAGAGAAAGCTGGAAGCCGATCAACAACCCACTGCCAAGCTTATACGCTCTGTAAAAAATTGGCTTTATTTTTCTATCATGTACCTACAGTATGCAGGTCGAGTTGTCCCCGGATGCGATTCACCAGCTTACTCTCACCATGGCGGAAACATTAGAAAAAATGAGGGCTACAATTGACAAATTCACCGTTTTCTACAATCACTTCACACCGGTTCTACAAGACGCTGGTAGGAACCGAACTTGGAAGAATCTACTTCCGATCCGGTGTGCTTCAGGCTTCATAGCAACTGAGGAACAGGCACCGGGTCCCAGCAACGCCGAAGACAGCGAAGATTGGCAGACATTAAAGGCCATAGACGAACTGTGCTCGGCCGCCGGCAATCTAACGGATGAGGATGAAGAAGGTCATTTTATTGCCGAATATATGAACCTAGTAGATGATTATGTATACTATTCTCGCTCCAATCCAGGTCATTTCTATCAAAATTTTAATGTTTTGGGCTCACGTCTAACCAGTTCGCTTATCCTTAATCAATTGAGGCAAATTCTCTTCTCTTTTGGAACTAGAATGAAGAGGTTGTACTGTTCGCCTATGATCGGTGCATTTCTGTACGATTCGGCCGCTCAAAACCTAGTGCGATACATTTCTCCCGGCCCGAACACCGCTATTTTCAGTTCGTACAAACTACTTTCCGAGCAAACGCTACCCATTTTGTATAGAGACTTGAAAAACTTAGAAATCCTAGATTTTCCTTTTCATTTGCAACAAAATGCTCTTGAAAAGTCTGGTCATATAGCTTCGCTGATAAGTAATCTAGAGTACAATTGTTTGTTGGTTTAGGTTGTGTGGCCATACTTTAAATAGTTGGAAATGAAGATGTGATTGTTCTAGATAGTGTTGACAATAAAGCTGTCCGTGACTATGCGAGTTTGTTCGAACCTGAAGTGGAACTGGTCAGCACCAGTCTCTTCTGCTGTCTCACCGACTTTCTACACTCTAATGCAAAACACAACACCAAAGAACTGATAGCACCGGCCTTAGAAATGATGGGCTCGTTCGTGGCCCGATGCAGCCATGAGTTTCGCTCGATCTACCCAGAGGATGAGTCGGACTTGGCCTCTCTAGAACAGTTTCTAGGTCTGTCAATCCGAATTTACACATTCGACTCAGATGCTATCTACCGCGAACCGATTACAACCGAGGTGTCTCGCGCTGTCACCGTCTATTTCACCACCTCAAACGATCGACCTTGGTACTGTTACATTTTCGACCTGGGAGCCTTCAATAACGAACATGTTTGCACTTTCTGCGGAGCTTTGTTGGAATCTCATAGGGTTCTGTGGAAACACCTAGCCGAAAATCGCTGTCCAGCCTTTAGACAGAACAAAGAAGTGACCATTAGCACAAAACCCGGGTTTTGGAAACCTAGGAAAACTCTGTTGGAAGAGCTAGAAGAGCTGGACCTGGAAATCAGAGAGTCCGATCGAGGGTCCGATACAACGCTTCTATCCAAACACTTCGCCTGTTTCGACTCCGAGTCTATGCTAGCGCCGTTAGATGGGCAAGAAAACACGGTCAAGTACAAATTTCACGATGAACACATCTGCGTTATGCTGACCTACTACTGTACCTACCACAAGCATTCCAGAGTGTTCACTATGAGCGAGAAAAATCCAACAGTTTATGTTCGACTTTGTCTCTGCCTTGTTGGAGTGTCAGACCGATCTGCGTTATGCTGACCTACTACTGTACCTACCACAAGCATTCCAGAGTGTTCACTATGAGCGAGAAAAATCCAACAGTTTATGTTCGACTTTGTCTCTGCCTTGTTGGAGTGTCAGACCGATCTGCGTTATGCTCACCTACTACTGTACCTACCACAAGCATTCCAGAGTGTTCACTATGAGCGAGAAAAATCCAACAGTTTATGTTCGACTTTGTCTCTGCCTTGTTGGAGTGTCAGACCGATCTGCGTTATGCTCACCTACTACTGTACCTACCACAAGCATTCCAGAGTGTTCACTATGAGCGAGAAAAATCCAACAGTTTATGTTCGACTTTGTCTCTGCCTTGTTGGAGTGTCAGACCGATCTGCATTACGCTGACCTACTACTGTACCTACCACAAGCATTCCAGAGTGTTCACTATGAGCGAGAAAAATCCAACAGTTTATGTTCGACTTTGTCTCTGCCTTGTTGGAGTGTCAGACCGATCTGCGTTATGCTCACCTACTACTGTACCTACCACAAGCATTCCAGAGTGTTCACTATGAGCGAGAAAAATCCAACAGTTTATGTTCGACTTTGTCTCTGCCTTGTTGGAGTGTCAGACCGATCTGCGTTATGCTCACCTACTACTGTACCTACCACAAGCATTCCAGAGTGTTCACTATGAGCGAGAAAAATCCAACAGTTTATGTTCGACTTTGTCTCTGCCTTGTTGGAGTGTCAGACCGATCTGCGTTATGCTCACCTACTACTGTACCTACCACAAGCATTCCAGAGTGTTCACTATGAGCGAGAAAAATCCAACAGTTTATGTTCGACTTTGTCTCTGCCTTGTTGGAGTGTCAGACCGATCTGCGTTATGCTCACCTACTACTGTACCTACCACAAGCATTCCAGAGTGTTCACTATGAGCGAGAAAAATCCAACAGTTTATGTTCGACTTTGTCTCTGCCTTGTTGGAGTGTCAGACCGATCTGCGTTATGCTCACCTACTACTGTACCTACCACAAGCATTCCAGAGTGTTCACTATGAGCGAGAAAAATCCAACAGTTTATGTTCGACTTTGTCTCTGCCTTGTTGGAGTGTCAGACCGATCTGCGTTATGCTCACCTACTACTGTACCTACCACAAGCATTCCAGAGTGTTCACTATGAGCGAGAAAAATCCAACAGTTTATGTTCGACTTTGTCTCTGCCTTGTTGGAGTGTCAGACCGATCTGCGTTATGCTCACCTACTACTGTACCTACCACAAGCATTCCAGAGTGTTCACTATGAGCGAGAAAAATCCAACAGTTTATGTTCGACTTTGTCTCTGCCTTGTTGGAGTGTCAGACCGATCTCGCCCAGTTTCGTAGACGCCAACTGACTTTCTACTTTGACCAAATCGACCAGAGAATCGAAGAAGCGCAGAATAAGAACCAAAAGTACTGGTTGGGACAATTTCAGCAGATTCGTGAGAAACTGGAGCGATTCATCGGTGTATTGTGTGTATGGGGATTCAACAGTCGTAAGTGTGACCTATTTTTACCATGAAAAATCGACTGATTTTCTCTTAGATAGCTACGATCTGAACACTCTAAGAAGAGGTGGTTTCTTCTACGCCTTGCATAACCTCGGTACGATTCCAATGACCATTTTTCCCATTGATTTTCTGGCTTTTTCAGATGGTCCTATCAATGCTGTTAAGAAGACCGCCTCAAAGTTTATCGTGTTACAGTCTAGCCGACTGAAATTTTTGGATTGGCTCAATTTCATCGGTAGGAAAGTGTCTCTGAGACAATTGTTGGCCGGCTTCGCCATCCAAACCGGTCACGACGATCAGAAATTGGTTTTTCCATACGAAGCCTTGACTAGCCACGAGGCGATGTACAGAAAAGCTTTACCCACACTGGCCATGTTTGAGGACTGACTGACCGGTCGAAACCAACTAGCCACTGGCGACTGGATCAAGTATGAAAAATTCAGAATACAACTCGGTACCAAAGAGGCTCTGAAGCAACTCAACCTCGCCGCTCCTCCAGAATCCCCACAGCTACGTTATCAAAAAGTTTTGGCTTACTGGAAATCAAAGAATTTTCAAACTATGCATGACATTTTACTCGACTACATAGAGGCCGACTGTAGACCCTTGTCCGAGTACTGTATATTCGCCACTCACTAAAAATCTACCAAGAGCTGCACCTAGACATTCAGACCTCTTACTGTTCTCTACCATCTTTAACGCTACACCTAGCCTGTAGACTGATAGAACGTCAGAACGAGGATTTCTTTCCAATAATCGAAGAACCCCTTCGCTCCCTGATCAGCTCGAATTTGTTGGTAATAAGTGTTATTCTAGGTATTTGTTAAAAAAATTTTTTAAGGGTGGTCCGTCTATAGTCTACACTACTGTAGGTATGCCAAGGTTGGAGAGACTAAAATAGACCCACACAGGTACGGTTCGCACGCTCTGACGGCCAAGCGGATACTGGGATTCGATAGTAAATTTTTTTTGTATTACCGAATGCAATCGCTCTCTTACAGGCAACAATATGTACGGAGGGTATGATTTGGTGGTATGATAAAAAAGAGGACACCAGACATATTCTAGTGTTATGGCCAAAGGTTCGTTCGTAGGAAGATATGTACTTCGAAAGAAAGAGGACAACTACAAACCTCTCTTGTACGGCGAAAAAAGACACAGACCGATGCAATGGCTGGAATGGATGGCCTTCAGCAGGAAATTAGACATACGGTACAGTACAGAGCGTTAAGATACGGACCAATCGGGTTTTCAGTCACGCCGCGTCTCACCACGGTAAAGGAGAGGCTTGGATTAGAATATAACGAGGATTGGTGAGAGTGGACGGTTATGCTACAGCGAAAAACCCAGTCACCGGGGCTTTTGTTCGATATGTCTTTGAGTATTTGGAAGAAAATGTAAGAATAGCTTTTGTCTAACAAAAAAGACACAGAACTCTTTCAGGGTTCTCATGGATTCTGCAGGTATTTGGTAATTGGTTGGTTTTTTAAAAACTGAAGTTGGTTTTGGTTGCTAGACGATGCGCAACACCGGAAAAAGACAATAGGGAGTTTGTTGGAATAAAAAACGAACCATGTACGAACTCTACCTCGATACCATGGAACGTTTGAAGGAAATCAAGCAGGCTGGGTATAGAATTTTGGTCTCTATTCCGGGTAAAAATAATTTCTAGTTACGAGCTGGTATATATTTGGGAGTGTGAATGGATGGAAAAACACAAAACCGATATTTACATACAGCAGTTTCTACACTATGGATTGAGTTTCGGACCTAAAATCAAGCAGAAATACATGACAGAGGAAGAGGCTCTGTTCGCAATTTTCATGGGTGACATCGATGGTATCTGTTTGGTGGATGCGTGTTGCGAAGAAAGCTCTCATCGCTATTACGATTCCTATCCAGTTCTCTATAAAGTCTGTTTTCTCTTTCTACTATAGTAGTGTACTTTGCAGAATTTTTAGCACGCAAAAATCACCAGAACCAACCTGTGCGATACTATGCGAGAATATGCGAACAGAAGTGAGCTGTTGCAAGGAGAACAGACAATTTTGACTAGTGATGTAAAAAATTAATTTAATTGTAATTGAAATTCGCATAATTGGCCCGTTTGTAATTTCAATTCAATTAATTTAATTTAATTGAAATTCAAAAGTTGGGCCATAATTTAATTGTAATTTAATTGAAATTCGCCTGGAATTTCAATCATATTTTCAATTATTTGCTGGGGTGAATGTAAGGAAATGCGTAAGTATTAATGATGACGGCGCTAATGACTTCAAACAAAAACCTATTTAAGGTTTGTCACGAGCCGCGTCAGTGGCTCAGTGGGTAGCTCGCTGCCTCTGAGTCACGGCGGCCGCTGCATCCCTAGTGGTTGTAGTGGTTCATCCTCTCGGCGTGGCAAGTTTCTTGCTGCAAAGAGTTGGTCGTCGGCACAACGCTCCACCCAGGCCACCGAAAACTGGTTACAGTGAGTAGGTAAAATGGGAACCAACTGGATCTGCCGTTGCACCGAAAGCCGCTCCTAAAAGCATGCCGCGTTGGAGGGAAGATCAACGACGTCAGGAGCCGTCTGAGAAACCAGCATTACGGCCTATACCGGTTTACTCCTCCTCGGCCGGGCGGCCGCTGGGAGCTGTCAGCACCATGACGTCACCACGCCAGGCACTCTCTTAGTACCTGGCGCCCAACAGCATGGCTTGAGTGGCTTGGCAGTGAAAGAAGGGATGACGATATAAGGGGCAACGAAATGGACCGTGCAGGTCTGATCGTAGGGCCGTACATTGTACGACCCCCCCCCGCCAGATCGGATCGGAAGGTTTGTCACCTTTTATACTGACCTCACTTTGTTTGGTAATATTTTATGCTCTGCTTTTTATTTCATAGTTCATAAAACAGTCAGGCAGTTAACGCCATTTATGGTACCAATACCATATAAAGTGCCGCTACCGTATATGGTACCAGTACCTAGGGTAGTTGTACCATATATGGTACCGTACCATGTACGTATGGGCCACAGGCCACAGGCCCACAGGCCTCCAAACGTGGGGGTACCATATATGGTGCTGGTACCATATCTAGTACCACCACAGTCGCCGAACATGGGGGCACCATATATGGTACCGGTACCTAGGGTAGTGGTACCATATATGGTACCATACCATGTATGTATGGTACTACCACAGGCTCCCAAACTTGGGGGCACCATATATGGTACCGGTACCTAGGGTAGTGGTACCATATATGGTACCATACCATGTATGTATGGTACTACCACAGGCTCCCAAACTTGGGGGCACCATATATGGTACCGGTACCATATATGGTACCACCGGCACCTTATAATGGTGTCAGTACCATAAACGGTGTTAAGTGCCTGACTGTAAAAGTCACAACAGTGATTTGTTGGTGTATGGTGGGTTTTGGCGAAGGTACCTAGGAAGTGATGTTGCTCAAAAATGCTGAAAACCTTTACATTAAGTACTGAAAATAATGAAATATCTGTAAATTTACCCCAGAATGTCATTTTATGCGTTTTTAAAGGTTAAAATTCTCTTGCCTGTTTGGATAACATGCTAACCAGGTGTCTGTAAGCTTTTACATGGACATTTTTCGAAGTCCTGGGTCACTGTTACTGTCTTTTAACAGAAAAATACAACAATTTTCAAAAAATTGAAAAAATAATTGAAAAAAATTGCATAATTGAAATTTTCCGGGGTTCCATAATTTAATTGAAAATATAATTGTAATTGAAAATAATGGAAAACTATTTCAATTAATTTAATTTAATTTAATTGAAATTAAAAATGGAGCCCATAATTTAATTGTAATTGAATTGAAATTCAAATTCCATAATTTTACATCACTAATTTTGACCAGTTCATTTTTCATTAAGGACGGTCTGCTGTCTTCGGACTATATGCGCTGGTTAATGGGTCGACCGAGTAGGTGGTCAAAAACAGCTGTTTTTAGCGGTTGCAATTTGTCTTCAGACATTCAATTTACTAATCTACGACTTGATAATCCAGTTCAGAGTTTCCGACTGTCTAAGACCGTTCGTTGAAAAGCTGACAAATGAACGCAGAATGGCCGACTCTAGCAACAATACCCTCAGAGCCGATTGGGCTAAAAGTGTCCTTTACACTTTTTGCAACTACTTCTTTAATACGGTTTTTCAGCAACCATAAACTCTAACTTCGGCAGTTCGATTACCAATCAAATGAAACATACAGTAACACGTTATGTTGACATGAACGACTAAAGAAGATGCTCCCAAGAATGATGGTCAAAGATTTCGCACCGTGTGGACCTCCGGACGGTGATAGACTCGAACTGGTGGAGGCAACCAGTAAGAGACAGCGTATTCAATTATCGACCCCCTTACAGGTAGCACCATTATTTGTATAATTAGCTCCCAACAAATTTTTGGTAGATTGGCTACCATGTCTTATTTCTGGCAAAAGTGGAATTGTTGGATTTTGTCTACTTGCTCAGAGACTACATGGTCGAAAAGAAAATCGGTTTCCTTCTGTCTGACACAGTAAGAAAAAAAATGTATTGTAGTAGACACAATTGTTTTTCATGACTCTGTTTACATCGTAACAGCAGAAGAGTCTTTGGCTCAGTGCGTACGCCCGGGGAAGGAAAGAGATTGGGAGCGGGTGGAAAAAGCTCGTTTTGTTAACCCTCAAGATCCAACCACCAAACGAACGCCTCTACTTTGGTAGCGGTCTTTCTATATTCTCTAATTTTATTGAAGTTAGTTTATAGGCACAAAGAAATGGAATCAGATGGTAGTATCTGCGCCATAGCCCCTAAACTTTACCACATTTCCGATGCAGAACAGAACACTCTCAAAGTGGCCGCCAGAGGTTTTTGTTACTGTCTTACGCTCTTTTTTCATTAACCGATTCCAGGTATACAAAAACGAAGAAATGAAGAGTTGTTGACAGCGCAAATTTTCGAGGACGTGTTGTTCGACAGGTGTTCCACACCCCCACAAGCTGTCAACACGGGATTCGTGCTGAAATCTAAAAAACTGCTTGGATATACTTTGCTAAGAAATGTCTCGGCATTATTTGTAATTTACATTTTTTTTCTATACTAGAGCAAGCCATTCTATGTTTTTTCAGGTCAAACGAGGCGTTCATCCCTGTCTAATACACACTTATACTTACAAAGATTTGTGAAAAATCACTTTCCTAGTCGCAGCGCTCTGAATTCTTGTAATTTCCTTTTCATTCTGGTGTCAACTAATTGGGACGGTGCAAATGATGTTACGGCCAGCATATACATCAGCTCATCGGTGCCGAGAGGGCATGCTTCCGGTGCTTGATTTGGCCCCGGCTGTTTCACCACTGCACACAGACAATCCCGTAAGCAGCTAGATTTTATTGGCTTCCGCGTTTTCTGAGCTGGATTTGCCATGACCAGTTCACCCGAGGCGCAATTATGTTCAAACTCGCTTCCCTGAACCAGTTTCATAAGTATATCTTTCGCTAGCTCTCTACTTCTCGCCGGTAAGGTGTTAATAACGCTCTCAAGATCCGGGTGAAAGTCTTGGTCTGGTTCTTCTTCTTCTTCTTCTTTACCATTTCTTTCTACCTGGTTACTAACCGGGACAGCAGTAGGACGGTTTTCGCATTGTTCTAACAGATCCTTGAGCCTGCTCTCCTGGATCACTACGTACTGTACAAAGTTTTTGCTCATTTTCCAATCAACAGCTCGATTACGTAGCGCAAATCCTTTAGATGTCTGCGAATGAGCAGACCGGGGCGTTGGACACGTTGTAGGCGTTGGATGAGCTTGCGAGCCTTGGCAATCTTTGTTTCTTCTTCTTTGCTAAGGTTGGGGTTGGAGAGAAGTTGTTTCAGACCGGACTTTAGGTATTCCAGCCAAGAGGTGAATTCTTTATCGGCATACAATTTTCGTTGGATTTTTGTTAGCTTAGGGTTTTTGGACAGCAACAGAGTTACATAGGCACGTTCATCACTGATCATTTCGGAGCAAAGAGTACAGTATCAGAACCAACACCAGTCCACAGACGATACTTTGTAAAATGACCATTAGTCACATGATTATCTATTATTAAATAGTTTTTTTGAAGCTTATCAAACACATGATCGGCAACATTGGTCAGAAAGTTGCGATGTCCGGTGAAATAGTACTTGTCTAGCACATTCAGTGTATTGTTCAGTCCGCAGGAGGCCATAAGCACGATGTATTGACTGTTTTTGCGAATCAGCTGCATCTCATCTTTCCCAGTGCTGGCATCTTGAGCTGTCATAAACACAAATACTTTTTTATGGTGTGAGTGAAATGACCGTGAACAGCTGGGCAATCAGTCCGCTTCCTTTCTTCCCTAGTCGATACTGTAGATCATCGACCACTACACACACTGCCGCTTGCTCGTCGGAAGAGCGATGATCGATTTGTGGATTTTCTTCCGTAGGGGGACCGGCTATAAACTGTATTTCCACTTCTGGTAAATTATGCCTCAATTCACCATATCCACGTTGCCAGCTTTCGAAATAATACAGGATGCGCTTGAGATCGGGTTGCTTAGGGCAGAACATGGATCAATTTTCCAAACAGTTATGGATGAAACGATTCTTTCCAGAAGAACTGCTACCGATTACTAGACACGAGGCGGGATATGTAAAACCCAGCTCGATTTGCTCATACATACCACCTACTTTCAGCATATAACGTTTCAGTAACCCAAAATAGGGTTTCAGTAACCGAAATTAGGGTTTCAGTAACCGAAATTAGGGTTTCAGTAACCGAAATTAGGGTTTCAGTAACCCAAATTAGGGTTCCGGAACCCTATTTAGGGTTTCAGAAACCCAAAATAGGGTTCCAGAACCCTATTTCGGCCCTCCAGAAACCCAAATTAGGGTTCCGGAACCCTATTTAGGGTTTCAGTAACCCAAAACAGGGTTTCGGAACCCTATTTAGGGTTTCAGTAACCCAAAACAGGGTTCTGGAACCCTATTTAGGGTTTTTGAAACCCAAACTAGGGCTCCGGAACCCAAGTTGGGTTTCTGAAACCCTAATCAGGGCTTCTGGAACCCTGTTTGCAGGTTTACAAACCCAAAATAGGGTTTCAAAAATTCCCCCCCCCCCAGAATCCGGCTGGGGGGGGGAAATTTTCTCCGAAAATCGGGCCTGGGGGAAATACCCCCCATTCCCCCGCCCAACTACATGTATGAATTATAGTACACAAAAATAGTACAGACAAAAAATAGTACAAGATGAGAATTTGATTGGAGCACCCTGAAAAGGTAGAAATCAGAAATAGTTTTTACAGTTTTTCATACCAGAAAATATAGTTTAAATAAAAATTTCGCTATAAACGTCGTTGAAAAGGCCGTGTGCGTTGCGTTTAACGGTTCGGCCGAGTTATTATAATATTTTATCAGTTTCATCCAGACCTGGGCTGGCATTTCGGCCGAGGGGGGTAGAATTTCCAATTCCTGAGGGGGTAGGAGCGCCTGAGGGGGCTGAGAGGGTAGTAAGCCAAAAAGTCCGATTTTTTACTAAAATCAAGGGTTTTTGGCTTATTTTTCATTAACATAAGTTAAATATTGTATGTTATCCTGAGCTCATTTTCACCTAATCCAAGCATATTTTATCATGATTTTCTATACAAAATTCTTCCAAAAAAATTCCCGAGGGGGAGGTAACGGCCGCCTGAGGGGGTAGGTCGAGGGGCTCAAGGCCTAGGGTAGGTGATACAGAGTATCCTCCAGGAGGGGGTTCGGGGTGTATGGCCGGACGAAGGGCTGAAATTGGCCGGCGAGGGGAGGGGGTAAGCCCCTCCCTAACCCCCTGCCCCGCGGTCCATGTATGTTTTGTCCCGAGGGCTCATACCGAATCGCCATGCGGTGTAATGGGAGATGACTACGAACCAGCAAAACCTATTGCCCTATTTAGTTCGCTCTGTTGTTTCGTGAACCCAACCACAGAGTAGCTGTCCCAGTTGCTTGATTGGCAATTTTTGTTGGCTTTATCAATGTCTATGACCTCTTAAAGCAGAACTTATATTAACATGCATTTCGCGAGAAAGTCAACTTACTGAACTATGGGCTGAGGGCAATGGAGTTCATCTCATCGATCCGGCTAAAATTTCATGAGCATCGGGGTGTAGCATAGTGGTTAGGTTAGTGCATTGGACCGGAAATCCAAAGGTGCTGGGTTCGATTCCCGGCTACGCCCTTGCACATGCCTAACTTTTTCACCTTTCTTTCTATAAACTAGACCACGTACGATAACGATCGAGCATATTTGAAGAAAAACACCCCTTAGAACCGGAGCTACACACCATGTTTAGTCTGTTGTGGAAGTGCAACTAATAACCTCTAGACTTAAAGTAAAACCAAAGTTTCAGTTTTCAAGGCACTTTAGAGACCATCTTTTCGAGTCTGGTTGACTTACAATGCTGCTTTTAACTGTACTAGAATCGTAGATAGACGAAGCACAGGGCTATATCGCGTTTGGGCCACTTCGGTACCGTACGCCTTTGCCATGGTCTATTTGGACCTCTTTGGGTGGGATATACCAACTACGCACCCACACGGGCGGGCACAAATCGCCTCCCCAAGAAAATGGAAAGTGAAAAATATAAAAAATGGAAAATGCTTCCCCATAATTTGGAAATTAGGAAAACATGCACAATAACAACGAACATCACCGGATGCAAAAAAATTGCAAATCGGTAACGCCGGCAATTTGCCAATTTGCCAACGGTATGAGATCCCGCCATCAGAATAGACTCATATGTCTTTCCAAAAATTCCACAACAGAAGAAGGCTATGATTGCGGAGTTTTCGTCTGTGCTTTCGCTGTGTTCATCTCATCAGATTGTCGCATTTTAGCTGCACAAGCGCCTATTCTAATTGCAGTTGAGCACTTACATGCATTATGCATGCACATATTTCATAAACTTCACTTACAGGCTGATATTGAACTGCAGGCAGCTTTGTGCCTGCCTATCTTTTTCCGCACAGACCTTTTGTCCTTTTGGTCATCACTGTAACTACAAGACAGACGCTGCCTGCAATTTAGAAATCGACTTCTGAGCATACATGGGCCGGAAAAATGGGGTGGGGGGGTCAAAATTTTCAATTTGGGGGGTGGGTGTTCCGTCAAAATTTTCCGCCGGGGGGGGGGGGTCGAAGCCCAGTTGGGGGGGTCAAAACCAAAAAATTCCTGCGAAAGCTTTCTAGGTTGTTTTGGTACAATTTTCTGCCATTATATGAACAAAAATAACATTTCACACTATTTTATGACCGTATATGACACAAATCAGCAATTTGGACAAATTCATGTCATTACAAAAGCTGCCAGAGTCGAATTTGTTTTGAAATTTGTGTTTGTTATGTGCAGTTTTTTGGTGTAGTAAAGCTGGCCTGCACCATTATTTCCACAACCACTGCACAGGGTGGGTGGGGTCGGCTGCACGCCATTTTGGGTGGGTGGGTGGGGGGGGGTCCGGGGGGGGGGGGTCGAGCCTAAGTTGGGGGGTGGGCAAACCCCCCGGACCCCCCCGGCCCATGTATGCTTCTGAGATCTATGCTCAAAGAAAAATAACCCAATTTACAGTCATAAACGCGACTCCGAATCTATTTTAGCTTGGATTTATATTTGTTGTCAGCATACATGTAACAGGTCATCCGCCGATGGGGGAGGGGGGTTGGGGGATCTGGCGCCGGCCGGGGGGGGTCTGAGCCAAAATTTTGGGAGGGGGTAGGGCACTAAAAACGCTCAAAAATCGAAAAAATCGCAATTTTTGGGCTAAAAATCGCCAAAAATCGCTAATTTGTGCTGAATGAAATACAGCTAAAAAGTGCTGTTTTGCAGGCGATTTTGGTAATTTTTGTGTCTGAAAGTGAAAAAAATCGCAAAAATTTGCTCACAAATTTACTTGCTAGAAAAATCGGAGGGGGGGGTCGGCGAAATCGTCTCGGGGGGGGGGGGGTCCCCGCCCGGGGGGGTTCTGGCCTAAGTCGAGTGGGGGGCAGACCCCCCAGACCCCCCTGTTACTTGTATGGTTGTCAGGCCAGAGAAAGGCAGTGATGACAAGTAGATAAATGGGTAGCAGAGTGGTATAGGAAGGCAAGGGAGTCTGTGTGCGAGGCCACAGAATACGAGTTCTACAGCTTTAAACTTGCCAGGGATGGACTTGCACAAAGTAATTTTTTCATATTTCGACTTAATGAATGAAACAATTTTGCGACAAGCAATCGCTTCCAGCATGAGCTGTTGCGCTCATTTTCTTCAGTTTCCACTTAGTACTGCTTATTCCCCTTCTCTTATGGTGTAACGTGCGATTTTCCAACTTTCCTACTTTTGGGGAGGCGATTTGTGACATTGGAAAAAACGCAAACTTGGTGTACCACTGTGTGCCACAGCGTACCGCACGTCCTTACTGTTTCCGTTTTTTTGGGGAGGCGATTTGTACACGCGCGCACCCACACAGCGCCGTTCATTGCACGCGTCGTCTCAACGCCCCTGAGCGGGCGCGCATTCGCAGGCAGCCAGCGGTGCAGCACAGGGCAGCACAGATTTGAGCGGCAACTTTAAACCAACTTGCGCGGCCGACCGCCGCACCTCTGCCGTGCTGTGCCGATTGCTTGCTGCCTTGCCTGCTTTGCTGCTACACCTTTCTTTTGTCCACGTGCCGTTGAGAGACCTACGCGCTCACCGTTTGCTTGCTGTGCCCACGCAACTTTTGTCTGCCAGCCGACCAACAGTGCAATGTCACTATCCGAGCGCTCTTTTCTTCTCTCTTCCTTCTACACACCAAGCGAGATGGACTTACTCGATGCTACGTAATGAAACAAGAAGTGATGAGCTCGCCGCAGAATTTCAGATTACCGCACGGTCAAATCTGAAAGCTAGAGGTAAGGGACCGGCAAAGAAATGCTGTTCTTGCAGAATCTGAGTTAGGATTATTTTCCGAGAAAAGTCCACTCGGCGGCCGACCCTCCTGGGCGCGTGTCGTGTGCTTCAGTGTTGCCAGGTTGGGGATTCCCCCAAATTTAGGGGGACTTTTTCCCATTTAGGAGCAAAATTTTGTTTTGGGGGTTAGGGGGAAAGTTTGGGGGATTTTTCAAAATTCAGGGGGTTCTTAGGGGAGTTCAATCTGACTGAAGATCTGTAGAATTCGAGAATTTTTGGCATAAAAAAATGAAATTAAGTAAAATTTAACCAGCAAAGCTGTGTCTGCAATGTTTAAAGTTCAAAGTTTATTGCATATGAAAAACTTGTTACCGGAGATTTCCACTTAGTATCCCACCCCACTTAATAACCCACTGGGATATTACATGGACCCTTATTCCGCTTTATATCCCATGGGATATTACTTGGCGGCAATGTTTATGTCAAATTTGTAATAATTTTCTTTACACACGCATACTGTATGCATGATAAAACATGGTTCCGGTTAATATCCCATGCCGTTTCCAGTTAATATCCCATGGCTTTGTCCTGAATGTTTTCGCTGAAAAACGTGATTTTCCGTGTTATATCCCCTGGGATACTAAGTGGAAATCTCCGGTACGTAGCAAGAAAAACATGCAATTTGGCGAACAGGACGAAACTAAAAGTTCCAGTGCAAGGCGGTTTGCTGGCAGTGCACTTACGCAAACTGCAGTCCTCGATTACTACTTGTTTAGTTCATCCTTAAATACGCCTGCCGAACGAGCGAACCGAATATACTATCATCATACTAGCAGAAACTGATTCTGCCATTCTTTGGCTTTTCATTGTGCTCTCACTTTGAGCTGGGCCACTTGGCCCATCCAGACTCATTTTGTGCTATCTGGCATCTCCGGTGTGCTAAAAAACCGTGCGAAGAAGGTTTGCATTGCACACTTTGTATGCCCATATATTGTGCCTGTTAAAAACTCTCTAGTGGTACCACACCTATAAGTTGTTATTTCTCTGACTGTTAGATGCACATATTGTACGTCTTTTGCAGGCGCAATTATGCTGGTGGCTGTGATACTTCATGCCATTTTCGGTTTCTTTCGTTCGGCTTGCTGGAGCGACCATGTATCTTTCTCGTTCTATGCAGGCAGGGTGGTGACGTTGGATGCGGTCAAAGTTTCTGCACATAAATGGAGTTCAGCTACAGAGCAATCTGTTCCACGCCTTGGCTTGCCTTTTCGAGTTGACTGGCCTCATTCGGTGCGAACAATTTTGATGTCAGTAGTGCTCGCCGAATAGATAAGACTTTCCTGACTTAACTGCTACTGTACGTATTTGTTCGTTGATTGTGTGTATGCAAACGGTGCTGATTCTGGTCGCACTGCGTTGATACTAGTTAGAGACCTGCACGGGCCGCCCGGCAGAGAATTTCAGCCGGGCCGGGCGGGCTGAGAAAATTGGGTTTTTATTGCCCGAGGATGAAGGAAAATGCTGTGTAGAGTGCAATAAAAAAGGTAGAATTCTTGAATCTGGATTATCATTAAGCTTTGATGCATTGTTAGAAATGCTTCTCTTCTATTGTACTGTAGTACCCGCTCAAGCGATTTTGCGTGAATTTTGATCGATTTTAGCTTTCCCGGGCCGGGCCGCCAAAAAGGCGGCCGCTCAGGTCTCTACTACTAGTGTGCAAATGTTGTGTCGTGGGTAATGTAGTGGCTCAACAAATTGAATACAATCAGTCACGTCATAGCCGGTGCGCTGACCTACATGCGGCAATACAGCAGAGGAATGTAGCTGAAACGTATGATATCAAGAGAGCTGTATGGACACACTCTGACTTGCTCCTGTTGTGGCTACGTTTCATTTTGTTCCTTTTTATAGGTATGGCCAATGGTTTTCAAAAATTCACGCTACAGCAAAAAAATTATGCTGAAACAGTCGATAACATGACCGGATGTGATAATTTACGCAAAAAATCGCACTTGATTCCGTGAAAATTAGAAAAATGCGATCTAAAAGCGTCCGTCTGCGAAGAACTTTTGTATGGCGCACTTGGTACCACTTTTAATTATGGGCAACAGATTTGAATAACTCGCGCTAGAAGCAAAATTTACGCTAAAACGGCAATAGCATGACCGGATGCGATTATTTACGCAAAAAACCGCACATAATTTCATGAAGAATTGGAGAAATGCGGGTTCAAAACAGCCGCGTGGATCAAATCGCGTAGATTAGTGTTTATAACTTGGTCGCCGTCCCAGCGGTGGCTGATTTTCTATGGCGCGTGTTACGAAGGTGAAACCAACTTGATTGTTTAAAATCTACTAGAAAGATGTGAATAATCGTCGCCCAGTTAAATTAATGCAAAAAAGTATGATTGTAAGTGTTGGGTACAATAAAAGCCTGAAATGGCAAAATTTTAGGGTTACAGAAACTTCAACATCGTTTGTGGGGTTAACGGCAAAGAGCAGAGAGCAAATTCTTATATCATTCGAAAGTCTAAAGTCTACTGTACACGGAACCGATTGAACATCTTGCGCCGAATTCGTCGTTTTTTTACAAGAACGAGGAACATGAAAAAAATCCACGAAAATGCCCATTTTCAGTAGTTAAGAAAAAATCAAATTTGTGGGGACCATGCCGAAGTGCGGAAAGAAAAAAAGCGGTGCAATATAGGTAACGAGTTGCGCTGGTTTTAAAGCCGGTTGAACAAAATTTGAATCAACTCTGCTTTTAGCAGAAAATGGCCATTGAAAAACGACGAATTCAGTTTTCGAGAGGAAAATGCCCTTTAACGGCCGAATTATGATTCAAAATGCATCTTATTCGATAGCTCACACTCTGTTTCATATAAATACATCACATCCCCCTATCAATAACGGAACACAAAAAAGCATTTGCGCTTGAAATTGCAAAAACGGCTTTGGACCACTTTTTGGCTGTGATTTTGTATTTTCTATTCGGCGCGGCGCGCACGTGCTTTGGCCATCCCTACTTTTTAGTATGCAGAACAGAACAGATAGCGGCCGGAAGGCAGGTTGAGGTGCCTCAGAGAAGGTTTTGGAGTTTTGATTAAACATTTTTAAGCTCAAATCCAAATGTAACGCTGGTGTGTCATCGTGTCCCAGTGAGGCTGCTTTATAAAATTGCATCGTGCCAACACGCCGCAGTGCATTTTATCAACACAGCTTTAATTCGATGTGACGGGGGATCGACCTGAAGACAGCCCTACGCGATCAGACTCCTATCAACACTCGCCGGTCGACGTTTTTCGATACGATTATGAATACGTCTTTCAATGTTAGGGACGAACAAGGCGAGCACGCACAGAAAGTGGACCTATTATTGATTTGATTGCGTGGCTGGCTGGCTGACTTTGGCACATGTTGCAGGGCTCTCCGCGCTTAGTCGGCTGCGGGCGCTCCTTTGAATTTGCCGCTTAAATCCGTGCTGCCCTGTGCTGCGCCGCGGGCTGACTACGAATGCGCGCCCGCTCAGGGGCGTTGAGACGACGCGTGCCTGTTCATTTTGCTTTTTCAGAGAGTAGTAGGGAGATAAAGGGAAAAAGCGAAAGAAAGGTGAATTGAATTGAATAGAAGTAGCAGCGGGCAGGAGTGAGAAGATGCCTCGAACGAGCGTCAAGGACGTGGACCAGCACGAGATGGTGAAGCAGGTAGCGATGTTTCTGAAGAAGAGTGGCAAGATTCCACTGCCCGAGTGGGCCGACTTGGTCAAGACCGGCATCCACAAGGAGATGGCCCCGGTCGACCCCGACTGGTTCTACACCCGCACCGCCTCCATCGCTCGCAGACTCTACATCCGATCGCCGGCTGGTTGGTTTTTTGTAAACTTAATTAAATTTGATAGGAAGATATTAGACTGGTCGATGCAAACACACACAATACATGTGACAACACGGGGGGGGGATCCGGCATTCTTACAACAGGGGGCCCCTAATTAAAAGAAGGCGGCCAGCGGCGGCCCGGCCGTACCGTGGCGTTATTAAAGCAGCGGCCGGCCGGGTGCGGATTTAATAGCGAACGGACGACTCCAAGAGAGGGAACTTTATTCCGGCACAACAACTAACACAAATAACAATGCTTCAACAGCACACAACATATATACAATATAGCGCACAAATGTACATAACATTCAATAGTTCTGCGGATACTGAGCTTTAATCTGATCCAAAATATCTAGAAACGGCGTCTCCGAATGAACCGAACGCCACCAGAAGGACGCCAAATGAGATTCAAACAGCTGAGGTGACGTGCCTTTAGACTTTTTCAACAGCTCGGTTTTTACGTGCGTCCACTTAGACTCGATTCGCTGCGTGTGCACCCCAGATCACATGCCCATTCTGTAGCTTGGTGTTAGGGCGACCGAGGGAATCAGAAACAGCGAAAAACGTTTTGATCGGGTTTTGAAGTTGTTGACCATTGACATTTGGCAGTAGAACGCCGGCACCGTTTGCAGCCGATCTTCGGACCTTACAGAGCGTGCAACGTATGTATGGGCGGTTACCTTTGTCAGCTCTGGCATAGCTGTACAGCATACATGTAACAGGTCATCCGCCGATGGGGGGAGGGGGGGTTGGGGGGGGTCTGGCGCCGGCCGGGGGGGGTCTGAGCCAAAATTTTGGGGGAGGGGGGTGGGCACTCAAAAACGCGTACAAATCGAAAAAATCGCAATTTTTTGGCTAAAAATTGCCAAAAATCGCTAATTTGGGCTGAAATACAGCTAAAAAGTGCTGTTTTGCAGGCGATTTTGGCAATTTTTGTGTATGAAATTGTAAAAAATTGCAAAAATTTGCTCGAAAATTTACTTGCCAGAAAAATCGGAGGGGGGGGGGTCGGTGAAATCGTCTCGGGGGGGGGGGGGGGGTCCCCAGCCGGGGGGGGGGTGGCCGATTTCGGGTGGGGGGCAGACCCCCCCCAGACCCCCCCCTGTTACATGTATGCTGTACAGCATACCTTCGCAGCCGGCTGTGAAGGTACACGGTCCGAACTTGGGCTTGACTGTATTTCGGCCTCTGCCAGCAGCGGGAGCAGCGGCGGGCACCACCTCTTGCGGAAGAAAGCCAACCTGTTTTGCGTAGTCGGCTGCTGACGTTTCATCTCTGCAGATCTGGAATATTGCCCACATATTGGGATCTCTACGTGGTGGTACAGCTTGCTGACGACCGGCGGAAACGGCGGCGCGCTACCAGAACTGGTCATGGAGCTGCCATAACAACAGCGATGAGGAGGACTACTGCCATCTCTTCTCTGGTGTCTTATATAGTGCGGTATCTAGCCCGATGTCAGATTACTTTGAATTACTATCCGCTTAGTGCATTGTTTGCAGTACAAGTGAACGACTGTTTATTTCTTTACAAGCGCCTTCATAAGCACAGTCCCTGAGGGCATCATCAGATAAGAACTGAACGCGTTACTGAACAGTGTATAGTGTTTAATCTGCCCGCGCGGCCGGCCGCTGCTTTAATAAGGCCGCGGTACGGCCGGGCCACCGCTGGCCGCCGTCTTTTAATTAGGGGCCCCCTGTTGTAAGAATGCCGGGGATCCCACCCCCTCTACCCGACTTTGGTCAGACTCCCCCCCGGGATAGACACCCCTCTGATTTTCTGACTAGTAATTTTTTAACAAATTTTTGCGATTTTTTACTACAACTTCACAAGAGAAAAATATTGCCAAATTGCCTATAAAACAGCAGTTTGTAGCTGCATTTGAGACCAAATTAGCGATTTTTGACGATTTTTAGGCTGGATATTTGCGATTTTTGAGCGTTTTTTAGTACCCAGCTTCGAAAAATTCGGACAGAATTAAAAAATTGCTGTAAAAATCAAATTTTCCAAAAAAATTGCGAAAAAAATCACTTTTGCTGACAGAAACATTGTCAAAAAATCGAAATTTTCCAGGAAAATTTTTAAAAAATTCGGGTTTGGTGCGTTGCTGCCTGGAGGAATGGTGCGTAGTTGCGTAGTTGATTGATTTCTGTGGCTTGAAACCCACTTGAGGCTTTCTAGCAGCCTCCAGCAACGTTTGGTGGCTTTTATTTTCGTCCCCCCCCCCTGGGCACCCCCATGCACATGTATGGGGCCCGCCCTTTGCAGGCATACATGGGCCGGGGATAAGGGGGGTTTACCCCTCCCCCTCGCCGGTCATACCCCTCCCCGACCCCCCCTCTCAGAGGGAGAAAATTTTCGCTTATTTAAGGCAAAATAGGCGTTCTTTTGTACTTTTTCGGGACCCCCGAGCTCGTCAGACCTCCCCTCCGGATTTTTCCGGCCCATGTATGTTTGCAGGTCTCATGTTTTGGCTTGATATCGAAATTGTGAGTACGGCACCAGATCTAAACCTAGCAGGGTCCGAGCTATGCACCCCACCGACTTTGTACTTGTAAGTGCTCCTAGCCATGTATGTGTTTACTTGAAGGCGTTGGAGCGTTCCGAACTGTGTTTGGACGACGGAAGCGAAACGGAGTTGCACCGCCCCACTTCTGCAAATCTGCCAAGGGTCATTTGAGGAAAGCCTTGCAGGTAAGTCTAGTTGCTAGAGTATCTACTGGATGTGCCCACAACAACAAGCCAGCCGATTTTTTACTGTAAATCTCTATCGATTTGAATGAACCTTGTTTACAAATGAAAGACAAATAAATTCTTGAAAGATTGGTCAAGTTTCTATTAATTAAGATACTGTACTAGATTCCTGAGATCTTCGCTTACAAAGTCAAAACAGAGATTTTGGCAATGAACAAGACCAACAGCGATTTTTGTTTTTCCCTTGCACTTCATAATAAACATTTTAAAGAATTACGATTATTTTGGGAGTGTCTTTTGTGTGTGTTTACTACTGTTGTTACACAGTCAGGCACTTAACGCCGTTTATGGTACCGGCACCATATAATATGGTACCGTCACGTTCGGCGACTATGGTGGTACCATATATGGTGCGGGTGCCATATGGTACCCCTACCCATGGCCATGGGTGCCGGTACCATGATACGAAATCTGAACAGAGTGGTACCATATGGTACGGGTACCAATGCGAAGGTAGGGATACCATATATGGTGTCAGTACCATAAACGGCGTTAAGTGCCTGACTGTTTAATGCTAAGGAGCCTTTACTAGTGACACACGCTCGGTTACTTCACAAGTAAAGACTGGTTAGCCGTCAGCGGTAGGAATCTGTTTTATTATGAAGTGCAACGGAGTCACTCTTGTTCATTGCCAAACTCTGTTCTAACGTTTAGGCAAATATCTCAGAAACTAAACAGAGTATCTAATAAATATTGCACCGATCTTTCAAGCATTTGTCTGTGTTTCATTTAAAACAGATTCATTCAAATCGGTAGAGATTTGCGGTTGCTACAGCAAAAAATCTGTTGGCTTGTTTTGTTTATTGACGGACCCTCTAAATTCAAAATCCTAAAAATGTCGCAGGCGCATTTTGTTTGTCTCAACGCTACAATTTGAATTGATTAGTCGACCATGTCGATATGGTATTGCGAAATCAGTCTAAAATAGTCCGTCGCGTTTGCGTGCGCATGGTGCCAAACAGTGGTAGACCCATTCTTCACAGAGTAAATAAACTGTGTGATCAAAAAAATGAAAATACCGATAAGTAGGAGTTATTGAGTATGGCGTTTATTGTGGGTTTGCACGTTTTTTCAGTAAGGACGCATAAAATCACTATTTTAAGCTGCCAAATAGCGTTTTAGAGCTAAAAACAAGCAAAAAACGACTAAAAGGGCTTCCAAAACACCGATTTCTCTTAAATATCAGCAGTGGAAACGCCAAATTCGGTTCCGAAAGGCTTTTCAAGCAAAATTTAAGGCTAAAAGTTAGTGATTTCTGAGCCAGTTTGTTAGTACTGGAGCCACTGCTAGTACTTGTATTTTTGGGTTGGGGGTCCCTTAACCTGTCTCGGAGGGGGGGTTTGGCCTTTTCAGCTAGGGGTAACCCTAGTGTTGTTACGAAATAAAAAATTTTCATAAAAAAACAGCTTTTTTTGGCTTTCAAAAAATTTTCTTTTTACAACTCTAGGTAACCCACAAAACCCCTAGTACATGTATGGATTACGGTATTGTTTTCCCTACCCCCAAAGTGCAATAAAATCTCCTGCTTATCGGTACCTTCATTTTTTCGGGTATGGGAAGGAAGGAAGGCTTAAGAAGAGAGGCCAATAGTTTCTATGCTAAAACTGTTTACTTTTAGCTCGAATACCTTCTAAATTCCTTTCTGAATGCTAATTTTCGAAACTTTTACACGCCCCTTTGCAAAATGCTAGACACGCGGCTAGCATTCGAATCAGTAAAAGAGTTGAAGGCAATTTGTTGTTACTGCAGTCTCTGGAGTCAATCAAGTGGGTGGAGCAGAGTCCGGACGGTGGTCGGTTGCTGACTCGCCAGGGCCGCAAGGATCTGGACCGAATCGCCAGTCAGATTAAGCAGACGACGCAACAGCAGAAGGAAGTGACTCCGCCCTGAACCCCCAAATCTGTTATTCCTAGGAAAGTCTTGTTGTTGCTGTTGAAAGATCTTAACAAGGAATTAATAAAATTCGTTGCTCTACACTGATCGGAATCCACTGGTGATTGCGTACTCTCATGAAAAAAAACACTCTAAACAGTCAGGCACTTAACGCCGTTTATGATACCGGTACGTAGGGTAGTGGTACCATCTATGGTGGTACCCCTACCCATGGCCATGGGTGCCGGTACCATATGGTGCCAGTACCATAAACGGCGTTAAGTGCCTGACTGTCTTACGGTGGATTTTTACTTCTGCCACTCGGGTGGCACTGACTCTTTGCCAACCACTCAATTTAGACTTTGGTGGCCCGGCAAAGTGCCACCACAGTTGGCTGAAATCTAAAGTGCCAGTACAACCCAGTGGTGTTAGACTTCGGCCAACTGTGGTGGCACTTTGTCAGGCCACCAAAGTCTAAATTGAGCGGTTGGCAGATTGGCAGTGCCAGATGGGTGGCAGATGTTTAAGTCCGCCTTTAGAAAGTTGTAAAGGAAATTTATTTGCTGCACTAAAGACAGAGGAACATAATTATTATGACAGTAAACGAACAGAAAAGATCACAAAAAATCGATTAACCTGTTACACAAATCAGCCCAGTCCAATTGGAACAAAGCGAACACCGACCAATTCTAATTCTAAGCACAAACAAGTGTTCTTAATTTTTGTAATACTGGTTGTGTTCGCCGCCTGTGCATTTGAGCTTTTCATGTGTGTGAGCTGTTCTGTTCTTGAGCGAACACAAACAAACCTATTTAAAGAGTAGGCGAACAGAAAAGATGGTGTTCGCCTAAAAGGCTGATCTCGAACGGGCTAACTGTTATCACTTTTTGCGACTCAAATTACGCAATTTCTTTTCGTGCTCGAATTGCTTTAGATCAGCTTGCATTAGAAATTCTTGCCGGGCCAGGTACCTAAAAACAAGGCAATATATTGTTTTTCCACCATTATTAGTCTTTTTCAGAGCACACTTGCTAAATTAACCGGTAATCAGGAAATTTTGAGCCCAAAATTCCGATTGCCTTGATTTTTGCCTCAGATTCTTTTGAAGGAAATTCCTTTGTAAAGACACTAAAATAAAATAAGCACACCCATCTTTTCCTCGATTGAATGTCTGAAGTTCTTCATTGATGCCTTGGCTGTCCTTAAACTTGTCCCAATCTAGTTTTGTTTTCTGCTAAAAGAAGGGGCACTTGTTATGTTTACCTATCTAGCCAAAAAATAACCAAACCATTGTGCTCATTTTCGGCTTCTTCGCAATTGCACTCAACAAATTCGACACCCCACCTGCTTTGCGTCTAAAAACTTCGTTGTTTAGCGTTTTGAGCAAAAATAGTTTAAACTTACTTGCTGCCGTGGGTCTCCGTAAATGGCTTCTTGTCCTTTAAAGAATCGGCTTCTACCTGCTTCTCGACTCTAAAATACATGGTCGGCACTTAATCTATAGTTGGCTTGGTCTGGTCCTAATTTGATTGACGAATTCGCTCAAATCTTGACACGACACGCACAAATCCTCAGAATTTTTACTCTCAAAAATTTAGCCAAGTCTATAACTTCAACCACTAGTTATGCACTTCCACATGTTCATTTTGACAGAGGACACATGGAGAGTAAAACTTCTGAGGATTTGTGCGTGGTGTGTCAAAATGTCACGTCGCGTCTTGTCCACGGGTAGTTTACGCTATCCCGTGTGTCACGGCGGCCCCGGCATCCGTGAGAGCGGTTGTTTGTGGGTTCGAAACCGGTCGAAGCGACTGGAAGTAGTCGACGTAAAGCCCAACCCAGACCGCCGAAAGCCGGTGATGGCCGGTAGGTAAATGGGAACCGAACCGGCGCTGCCGTTGCACCTAATGGCAGCAAAGGGGAGGGTTGTTTGTAGACAGGGCTATCCCATTGAAGGGCTCTGAAAAGAGCGAGGTGTGTCCTGAGCTGTCCGAAAGGACAGTGGAACTCAAAAACAAACAAACAAACAATGTCAGCCCAATCGATTAACCAACACAAAAGTTACAGTAAGACAAAACCTACAGTAGATAAATAGCCCAGCCTGTGGTTTCGAAACACAGCACTGACCGAAAACAGATCCTCCTCGGCTCGTTTCGACTTTGGGACTGACCATAAACTACGACGTTCTAAAATTTAAAATTTTGCATGTCCACGGGTCCCGACGTTTTCAGCACAGCAGAAATCCCAAAAATAAAACGTTTTTTGGTTGACACGGATTTTTTGGTTTTTCAGAGATTGGAAAATGTCAAGATAAATGAACAGTGGGGTGCAAAAGTTTAAACGCACCTTGTCCTCTTCCAGAAAAACTAACTTTTCGTTGATTTGTTAGAGGTAATCGGTAAGTGTTATACACCGTTACATAGCTTGAGATCTTACCAAAGAAGGTGGCGCAGACGGCGCCGCAATGGGTTGCGTTATTGTGAAGTTATATCTGGTCTAAGTCAATCTGTCAGAAAAAGGGTTAGCAAACGTTTAAACGCACTTTCAAAATTCTACAAAATCTGAGTAAACTTCTTTCAAACAACGATTGTAAGAATACCTAAATACTAATTAGACTAACATTAAATGACTCTCTGACTTTCCAGGTCCCGCACGAACCCTGTGTACGTTTCGAAACTGCAGGCTGGGCTATTTATCTACTCTAGGTTTGGTCTTACAGTAACTTTTGTGTTGGTTAATCGATTGCGCTGACGTTTTGACACAACACACACACAAATCCTCAGAGTCTTTTGATTTCAATAATTGAGCCGAGTCTGTCACTTCAGCCACAAGTTACGCACTTCAGCCGTCAAAGTGAACATTTGCAAGTGCATAACTATAGTCCATTTAAAAAATTAGCGACCTGGCGGTTTTTTGCAACACCAATTTGAGATAAAAATAAAAATGAGATTTTCCCTTAAATGTGATGAAATTGAGATAACTGCAGAATTCTAATCTAGAGTCTTTGGCGACTCCAATGATGCTTTTACGACCTTTCTCGGTCAAACCGCTCCGGAGATACGGCCGGTCAAAGTTTGTAAAAATGTAAAAATGGCGTTTCTTGAAAATTTCACAAAAAGCGGGAAACACAGACAGATCGACGGCTTTGGCTGAAACTTCCTGTATGGGTAATCATGACCGCTGGAATCGATTCTGACACTTCCCAACCCAGAAAACCTTACCCTGATACGTAATTCGGCTTCCAATAAGGGGTGGTACAGCTTCAAGAAAAACGGGTTTGTACTCAAAACACAAATTCGCATATCAGAAGTAGCAGTGTTGTAATGGTACACATTCGCAAACACTAAAAAGTAATTATGGATGCTTATAATAATGGTATTGGACTGCCCAATCTAGTATGACAGAGTTTTAGTACCACCTTACTTTTGGAGGCGAATTACGGTATCAGGATGAGGTTTTCAGGGTCGGTAAGTGTCAAAATCGATCCCAGTGGTCATGAATAACCATATAAAGAAAGTTTCAGCTAAATCCGTCATTCTGCCTATCTTCCTCTTTTGTGAAACGCCATTTTTCGCGCTGTTTGCAAACTTTGACCGGCCATATCTCTGCAGCGGTTTGACCTAGAAACGTCATAAGAGCATCGTTAGAGACGCCAAAGGCTCTAGATTCCAATTCTGCAGTCATCTCATTTTCATCGGAATTGAGGCAAAAGCTCGCTTGTATGTTGCGCAAATAAGTGTTCAGCGTAAATGTAGCGCAGATTAGTGTCCACCCCACCCCGGGACAGAGCTTTTCAGACAGTCCGGTATCTTACCTAACTTCCTCACCGGCGAAGTCAAATATCTCAGTGACAATCACTTTTGTGCTGGCTTTATTATCCTGCCCTGACGCAGTGCTTGGCTTTTCTACACCATCTCTATCAGTTCTCTGACTATCAGTGGCCGAGGACTGGCCGTGAAGATCAGGTGTAGACTTCTGTTCAGAACAGGTGGAAGAGGTATCCGGCTTTGGTTCGGTTAGAAAGTCGGCAAACAAGTCATCCAGGCGTTTCTTTTCCGTCTCTGGATCGACCGCTCTGGAATAGGAAGATTGGTCAGATTTAGCTAACCAAAAAGGTTTCAATCAATAAAAGTCCGAAAGAAAACTGGTTTTGAAATGTTCAGCTACTAGCAAACTTTGAACTTCATTTTTGTCGCCCAAGACACGACATGTTAGTAACGAAATGATGCAGAAAGAGTGTTAGTGGGCAACAGATGCACAATGTTTATCCAAGAAGAACGGTGAACCTTTACTGAAACAAGAGGAAGCCAGAAAGATCAATTTTTTAATTTCTCAGGAAAAGTCGTCTAATTTCTAGATTCTACAATATCATTGGGTAAAGAATTCCAGATTCGTACCACCCTCATAGAGAAAAAGTACAGTCCACTAGCTCGACAGACACACGTGGGCTACCATATTTCGGTTGACGGGATGCTAAACCAAAAAGTCCAAATATTTTACTTAAATCAAGGTCTTTAGGCACATTTTTCGCTAAAATAGCTTAAAATAAGCTCATTTACACATAATCTAAGCATATCATAATTTTCCATGCAAAATTCTACCTAAAAATTCCTGAGGGGGCTAGCGGCGGCCTGAGGGGGTAGGTCAGAGCCTGATGGGGTCAGCCCCCTTTGCGCATGTCTGCACTAGTAACAGGAGATCCGCGGAAGGTTCAGAAGTGCTGAACCCATATAATATATGAAACAAATATTCACATTATGAAACAGACAGGGCCGGTCTGTTTGAGGGGGTTTCCAGTTAGGGGTCCGAAATTATAAAACATCGAAAACGTCTGAAAATGCGATTGTTTTAGAGCTAAAAAACACCATTTTCTTCATACATGGGCCGGGGGTGAGGGGGTATACCCCTGCCCCTGGCCGGCCAATCCCACCCCCTCGGCCGGCCATACCCCGCTCGCCCACCCCCCTCC
Source organism: Sabatieria punctata (assembly GCA_030248155.1). NCBI lineage: Eukaryota > Metazoa > Nematoda > Chromadorea > Araeolaimida > Comesomatidae > Sabatieria > Sabatieria punctata. The sequence continues at coordinate 15,184 of JASANB010000906.1, read as the reverse complement.
CGGAGGAGAAAATCTTCGCGTATTTAAGGCAAAATAGGCGTTTTTTTGCCTTTTTCGGGACACGCCCCCCCCCCGACATCTCCATACCACCCCCTCCGGATTTTTCCGGCCCATGTATGTTTTCTGTTAACTATCAGAAGTGGAAATGGCAAATTTGGTTAACAAAGGCCTTTTGAGCGGATTTCAACGTAAAATACGTGGGGATCTCTGAGCCAGTTTGTTAGTAATGGAGCTAGTAGAAGTACTGGTATTTTTTGGGCCGTTGTGTCACTAAGGCATACAAGTAACAGGAAAGAGTTAGGCCGGACCCCCGGATAAGACCCCCTTCCGATTTTTCTAGCAAACAATTATTGCCAAAATCGCCTTAATTGTCACTGCATGAGAAAGCGGGCCAAAATGGCCATTTTGCGGGCCATGAGGAAGCAAAGAATTGAATGAGATTGTTGAAAATTTACATGCAGATGTAGTTTTGATAGAAAAGAACGAATTCGAAGTCCGTTTTGCCCTAGCTCTCTTTCTTCGTCTGATATAGAACCCTGTACATTCCAGAGTATGACAAAACTCAATGTTGCTAAACTTAAAATTTAGATACTGAAACATATGTAAAAATACACGCTGAATCTTATGGTGACATCCACTTTTTTGTTTAAACTCGAAAATTCCATTTTTTCGGACTCTGAAATATTTAAAGCGAAAAAAACTCAAATTTTTGTCGTAGGAAAAGTCGTTTGAATGTCTTAAAAGATGCGCCATTTTGTCCTCTTTCGAATGGTACAAAGATATCGAGGGGTTGGATGGGGTAGACGGGCCACTTTGGCCGTCTGAATGCTCAAAAATCGATCATCTATTTTACTTTTTCTCAAGATTATGCTGCCTTATGATTAGTTTGTTCAGGTTATATGCATGACACTAATTGCAGAATGACGTTTTCATGCTTCAGATAGTTTAAACAGACCATTTGCTACTGTTTTCACATATGCATATAGGTGTCTCCTTCTGAGGTGCGCCATTTTGAGCATGACTTATGTGTTATACAGTAAATGCCGACTCTTCTGTCAATTTCATGCAGAACGCAAAAATTCAATGATTATTCAATGACTGTGTTGCTAACTGAAAATTATAGGTTTCAGGTTTTGATCAAAAGCAGTTTCAGTGAAGATTTGAATGCCAATTGACCTCTGAAATGTACTGCAAGTGTCATTAACTAAGTTTTCTGACCAGGTAAAACCAACTATGGTTTGAAGAAATTGCAGTCAGAACCTGCATAAATCTTGCACACCATTACAATATTTTCCGGGACATATTCACATTTCATGGAAACAGTTTTTGGGCCAATTATTTGCAATTATTTTTAAAATTCTTGGGTATTTTCCGCACATGGTCTACTTGACTTGTTTCTACAATGTACACAGTTGTAGAAGCCCTACAATGTTTTCATTTTTGTCATTTTTACTAGCAAATGAAATGCATATGCATTCAAAGAGCCACATCTCTAAAACAACAGCCTGATAGGATCAAAATGTTGAACATACCAACCATACAGAATAAACCACACATTAGAAAAACATCAGGCCATTTTCAGAAGACATAGGGAAAACAAGAAATCTGAGGGCTTGCCCACACCAGAAAAGCCAGCCTTTGCCAAATTTCAGAGATGCAATCTTTGTGTCAGTTAGTCGTTTTTTTAGAAATTCAGGAACGCATATTGCTAATGTTGCCTGTAAAACTGAGTAAATCACCTATGGTTTGGTATATTGCAGTCAGAACCTATCTAGAATCTACATCTTGCTCATTTATTTCTCAGGAATAGCTCTTCTGGGGCAATCTGTGGATGTCACCATTAGATTTATTTCGTTGTCTTCTACCAAATACATTGGTTTAGTGGAAATTGAACAACCGGTATAGACAAAAAACCAAAACTACATATTTGGCATTTTTGACCATTTTTATAAAAACCACCTTTATCCAATCAGTCACATATTTTGAACTAATGATCCGATTAAGTTCAAATTCAAAATATGTCTATTAAACCGACTGAGTAAACAATACAAAGTAAAATATAAAAGAAATATAAAATAATCATTGAACTTTTGCGTTCTGCATGAAATTGACAGAAGAGTCGGCGCTTACTGTATCACACATAAGTCATGCTCAAAATGGCACACCTCAAAAGGAGACACCTATATGCAGATGTGAAAACAGTAGCAAATGGTCTGTTTAAACTATCTGAGGCATGAAAACGTCATTCTGCAATTAGTGCTATGCATATAACCTGAACAAACTAATCCTAAGGCATTTATTTTAAGAAAAAGTAAAATAGATGATCGATTTTTGAGCATTCAAACGGCCAAGATGGCCCGTCCACCCCATTCAACCCCTAGATATCTTTATACCATTCAAAAGAGGACAAAATGGCGCATCTTTTAAGCCATTCAAACGACTTTTCCTACGACAAAAATTTGAGTTTTTTCGCTTTAAAAATTGCAGAGTCCGAAAAAATGGAATTTTCGATTTTAAACAAAAAAATAGATGTCACCATGAGATTCAGCGTGTATTTTTACATATGTATCAGTATCTAAATTTTAAGTTTAGCAACATTGAGTTTCGTCATACTGTGGAAGGTACTGGGTTCTATATCAGATGAAGAAAGAGAGCTAGGGCAAAAACGGACTTCAAATTCGTTCTTTTCTATCAAAACTACATCTACATGTAAATTTTCAACAATCTCATTCAATTCTTTGCTTCCTCATGGCCCGCAAAATGGCCCACTTTCTCGTGCAGTGACAATTAAAACAGCACTTTTTAGCTGTATTTAAGCCGAAATTAGCGATTTTTTGACGATTTTTAACCGAACCTAACCCCCCGCGGCCCCTCTATGGGGTAACATCTAGCCCATCTATGCGTTTTTGCTTCAAATTGAAAAAAGAAAGCTAAAAATGTGGCCTTATCGATCTCAAAGCAATCAGCCAATATGATATTGGTCTCAGCTAAAAGTGCTTGTCAACTTACTCAGATTCTCGGTGCTCATTTAGACGATTCTGATTCTCCAGCTCCAATCCTTCTTCTTCTAGCTCGGAGGAATCACTACTGGACTGAGAGGACGGGTTTCTAGCACGGACGCCCCGCTTAGTTCTAGCCTTGACAGCTTTCTTCCTCTTCTTTTTTGTCTGCTTTTTCTCAACTGCTTCCGACTGACCATCGTCCGGCGGTTCGGAAGAGAGGTGGCCGTCCGAAGGCGCGTAGTCGGAGTCGTCCTCTGAATCGTAAACCTCTGCCATGTCCGCCTCTTTGGTGAACTCGGACGACATTTTGCGCTGGGAAGCAAAAGTGAACCAGGAGAGGAGGTCGAGACAGTTGGGAGGAGGCCCATTCCCCCCCACCCGGCGCTGCCGCGGCCGGATTACGGTATGCGCTATCTGCTCTATGTTTGGTGTGAAAATATATTTTTCTTCCCCTCCGCTGAGGTTTTTGAGAGGTCAGAAATAGGGATGGGACCGGTATACGGTATTATACGGTATCATACGGTATTATACGGTATTTTTGGCTATACGGTATTATACGGTATACGGTATTTTTATACCGTATAATACCGTATAATACCGTATAGTTGTTAAAACGGAATCAGCCAGATTTTTGCAGTAAATTCATGTCATTTTCGCGCTTTTAAAGGTGCCAGTACTGTTTTTTGGTTTTGTAAACAATGTTATCGGTTAGAAAAACACAAAAATCTACCTTTATGGCAGTTTTTTGGCTTCCTAGAAATGGAAAATATGATATTACAAGTACTTGTCAAATGTTGACAAACCTGCAATTTTGCTTTTGAATAAAATCAAATATCTGTGGTTAGCATTTCACTAATTTGAAGCGAAGCAAATCTGTCCAACCAAAATACAGTTGATATTTACAATAGGCATAATTCAAAATAAATTCAATATATTGTCGGCTCAGCTTCAAAACTTTAAATAAACAGACAGCACTACTTACAAAACAGATAACAATAAAAAATAGCCGTGTTTTTCACAGGAAAGGCCGACCACAAAAAATAATCTTATGTTTTTGACCAGAACTTGGCGATATACTAGCGTAACTGGGTGTTTTAAAGCGTTTGCAGCATACTATACGGTATACGGTATTATACGGTATTATACGGTATCGAAAACACTATACGGTATACGGTATACGGTATACGGTATTTTTATACCGGTCCCATCCCTAGTCAGAAATGATTTTATATTTGAAAAATGCGTCTCTAGGAGTTCTTTTATGTTTTTAAAACAGGGCCTCTGGAGCGTTCCTATACCGATGCGTCCCCTAGGGGTATTTTTATTTTTTTAAAGCAGGCCCTCCGAGCGTTCCTATACCGATGCGTCCCCTAGGGGTACTTTTATTTTTTTAAAACAGGCCCTCCCGAGCGTTCCTATACCGATGCGTCCCCTAGGGGTATTTTTATTTTTTAAAGCAGGCCCTCCGGAGCGTTCCTATACCGATGCGTCCCCTAGGGGTACTTTTATTTTTTTAAAACAGGCCCTCCCGAGCGTTCCTATACCGATGCGTCCCCTAGGGGTACTTTTATTTTTTTAAAACAGGCCCTCCCGAGCGTTCCTATACCGATGCGTCCCCTAGGGGTATTTTTATGTTTTTAAAACAGGCCCTCCCGAGCGTTCTTATACCGATGCGTCCCCTAGGGGTATTTTTATGTTTTTAAAACAGGCCCTCCCGAGCGTTCCTATACCGATGCGTCCCCTAGGGGTATTTTTATGTTTTTAAAACAGGCCCTCCGGAGCGTTCCTATACCGATGCGTCCCCTAGGGATATTTTTATGTTTTTAAAACAGGCCCTCTGGAGCGTTCCTATACCGATGCGTCCCCTAGGGGTATTTTTATGTTTAAAAACACAAAAAAACAGGCCCTCCGGAGCGTTCCGGTATTCTGAAAATAATTGGCATACCGGGTATCGGTATTTATAAAAATTGCAACTACTTGGAGATTTAAGCTGTTCTGTTTTAGTGCTTTTACTACCACTTCTCTGTGAAGTCGTTTAAACTTCGCGCGCTTTGTGTTGTTTCACATGCAGCAATATTACAGTAACCCGCCGCGGCAGCGCCGGGTGGGGGGGGAATGGGCCGGGAATCAGACAGTTACGCTTGTGTGGAAGAAAATTCAAACATGCGAGTGATAAAAATTGCCAACGCTAAACAACCATTCTGCGGTACATAATGGGACACAGCACTAAGCAGGTTGACGACACAATGCACCCATACAGTCGTGTATTCGTCAATCCTGATAAGGTCTTGAAAAGGATTAGAGAATTTCCGGATTGACGAATCAAAGCTAAAATATCACTTTTCGGATCAAAAACTTACAAATAACAGCTTTTTTGTTAGTTACAAACATATTTTGCAGTTGTATCGCCTCGAATACATGCTAAAAGGCAAAAATCATCTTCTTTTTCTTACTCAACAGGAAGCGTACTCCACTGAAACTTCAGGTCTGAATTGAATATGTACACATGTACAGTGTCTGGCCTGTTTTAATTATCCGAGTAATTTTAAAGGACTGCCATTCCGTCAATTTTCAACCGAATGAAAAGATTTTTGGCTTGATTATTAGTATTTGGCCACAGTTTATTTTGGCCAAGTCCTAGCCTGCTAGCCTTCTGTAGTCTGGACTTATGACCTTCCCAAACAAACTGACACGAATGTTTAGACATAAATTTTGAACATAAATATTTCACGAACCGTCTTTCACCATCGGATCCTTCAAATTTGCAGGTTAAGCAATCTATAGAATATACGTGGACTTAAAGACCTGAAGAGGTCAGCTTTCTAGCACAACTGGTTTAAGTCTGGTGGATTTTTACTTTCGGTAAGGTGAAAAATTTGGGTCAATTCATTTCGAAAGCGCATTACTCCAGGCTACAGAAGGCTAGCAGGCTAGGACTTGACCAAAACAAATTCTTGACAAATAATAGTAATCGTGCCAAAAATCTTTTCATTTGGTTGAAAATTGGCTGAATGGCGACCATTTGAAATCATTCGGAAAACTCGAAAAAAGGCCAGGCGCTCTGTTTTTATGACCAACACTGTACATTTATTAATCATATTATCCGTAATTAACGAGTCAATTGACATGCAAATTTCGAAATTGGAACGTTAAATCTTGTCCGGATTAACGAGGCATATACGTACATTTACAGACATGGGAAAAATTGGACCTGGGCAAATCTTGTCCAGATGTTGAATATCCGGATTAACGAGACATGACGTTAAATACGTACATACATACATACATACATACATACATACATACATACATACATACATACATGTAACAGGGTGTCTGCCCCCACCCGACTTAGGCCAGACCCTCCGTATGGGACCCCCGAGACGATATTTCCGACCCCCTCCGATTTTTCAGGCAAGTAATTTTTTTGGGCAATTTTTTGCGATTTTTACAGTTTCAGACACAAAAATTACCAAAATCGCCAGTGAAACAGCACTTTTTAGCTGCATTTGGGCCCAAATTAGCAATTTTGTCGATTTTTAGCCGAAAAAATTAGATTTTTGAGCGTTTTTTAGTGCCCTATCCCACTAGATTTTTGACTCACACCCCCGGCCGGCCCAAGAACCCCCAACCCCCGTTAGGCGGATGTCCTGTTACATGTATGATACAGGGTGTCCCATACCATTTATCTACCACCGGTTTGGTCTTGCTGTAACCTTTGTGTTCAACTGCGCTGAAATTTTAACACAACATGCACAAATCCTCAGAATTTTTGCTCTAAAACTTTTGGCTAAGTCTGTCACTTCAACCACAAAACATAGACATCGCAGCATTAAAGAAAAAAGCCCGCTCGAAAGAACTAAACGGCGGCGGTTGGTTAGGTATTTTGAACTAAACATAGAATGAAAATTACAATCATAGTCCCACCTGTCCACTCATTTTGAATTCGAAGCAGCAATTATTATGCGGTGGGCAAAAAGTAATTTTTCCCGTTTTCAAATCAGTTCTATTTGCATTTTCTTATATAAAACACGCTTTCACATCTTTATTATTTCAGATTGCGGGGGCAATTTCAATCTGCACGCATTTGGGTTACCGACCGATTGGTTGGTTCGAGCGTCAAATCGCGCTTGCAAAATTGTTTACCACTTAAATTTGGCGCACAACAAACGACCGTAGTTTACGTTCGCAAAACCATTCCCAGACAGCGTCTTTCCGTGCGGTGTTTAGGGGCGACGTACGAAACTCAGTAGCGAATGCGGTTATCGATTTTTGGTCAGCCTTGGCCAAGAATTTAGAGCAAAGCGCGTCATTTGCACTGGCTGCCTGTGTTGCCGGCGGCGGCTGCTCTGTGCGTGCGTGTGTAAAGATAAGGCCCCTTGACGTTTGTGTTCTAAAAATCATGAGTGATGATGAGACTGAGATTGTGAAAGAGGTGATCAAGAAACCAAACAAAGTTTCACCTCAGAATCAGAGGTAATAACAACTACTATGTGATACATAGTAGTATATAAACGTTTCATATTGAAGTTAACAAAATCAGTAGTAAATATTGATTTTGCTAATTTTATGAAAATAATAATAATAATAATAATAATAATAATAATAATAATAATAATAATAATAATAATAATAATAATAATAATAATAACAATAACAATAACAATAACAATAACAATAATAATAATAATAATAATAATAATAATAATAATAATAATAATAATAATAATAATAATAATAATAATAATCTTTGTCACAACAAGAATTAATCAATAAATTAGCCACAGATTGTCTCACAAACAAAGTACAAGCAAAAGATACTGAGCAAAAATATACAGCAGTGATAAAAATTCAAAACAAAAATAATGGAAAGCAAAAAGAACAAACATATGGATTTCATGGATGTAAACATAGCAAAATACAACACAACAACATAGCAATACACAACATTCTGACCAGCTGACTAACTGACTGACATTCTGACTAACAGACAAATGAACTAACAAGCTGGCCAACTGTTCGCTTGATTGTTCAGTTCACTGACCAATCAAGCAACAATCTGACCACCCGACTGACCAACCAACTGCCTGACCAGCAGACCAAAAATCAAATGTTCAAATAATGGACAACTGTTTGATGCACATTCAGTCTGCCCATTTAACCACCTGTCTGTCCGCCAACCAACCAACTGCCCACCCACCAGCTTAACTACCTGTCCGCTTATCCTGGCCACCCAATGTCCAACTGACAAACCAACTGACTGACCAATCAACTGACTGACTAGTCTGCCTGCCAACCACCTATCCACCCACCTGGACACTGAATGTCTGACCAACTAGCTACTGACTGATCACCAACCAACTGACATGCTAACAGACTGACCACTTTGCCTGCTCAACCACCTATCCACCCACCCAGCTGCCCATTGTCCAACCAGCTGTCTGACTGACCTTCAACTCATCATCCAATTGAATGACTGACTGACCACAAACTGACCAACTACCCACAGTTCAAGTGATCAACCAACAGAAAGACTGATTGACCAGTCAAAGGACTGACCAATCAACTAACTAACCAACCAACTGAGTGACCAACCAACCAACTGACCAACCGACTGACTGACCAACCGACCGACTGACTGACCAACCGACCAACCAACCGACCAACTGACTGACCGACTGACCAACCAGCCAACCAACCAATAGAATGACTGATTGACCAATTGACTGACCAACCAATCAACCAACCAACTGACCAACCAACTGACTGACTGACTGACCAATGAACTGACCAACTGGCTTACCAGATCACTGACTGATTGAATAACCAACCAATTGACTGGCCTCATGGACTAAGTAACAAACTGACCAAATGCTGACCGACTGACTGACTGACCAACCGACCGACCGATCAACTGACTGACTGACTGATGGACTGACTGACTGACCGACCAACTGACTGACCAAATAACCGACCAACCAACTGACCAACTGACTGACCGACTGACTGACCAACCGCCAACCAACCAATAGAATGACTGATTGACCAATTGACTGACCAACCAATCAACCAACCAACTGACCAACCAACTGACTGACTGACTGACCAATGAACTGACCAACTGGCTTACCAGATCACTGACTGATTGAATAACCAACCAATTGACTGCCCTCACGGACTAAGTAACAAACTGACCAAATGCTGACCGACCGACTGACTGACTGACTGACCAACCGACCGATTGACTGACCGACCGACAGACCGACCGACCGACCGACCGACCGACCGACCGACCGACCGTCTGACTGACCGACCGACCGACCGATTGCCGAATGGGAGGAGAAACCTTTCCCCTTGCCTATCGCCCTGACTTTATGCTCTGGTTTCAGCAGACATGGGCCTGGGGTCTGGTTGCCCACCCAACTTAGGCTCGGCATAACACCAACTAACTAACCAAGCAACAGACAGATAGACTGACCAACTGATGAGTTGACTGACTGTTTGACCAACCCACAACCCACCGATTGACCAAACAGCCGATCGCCAGAATGACTGATAGATGGACCAACTAACCAACCTGCCGATGGATTGACTGAACAACCAACTCACCGACCATCTGACTAAATGACCAACCATCTGACAGTAACCAATTAAGCAGGCAACAGAGTGAATGAATGACTAACCAACTGACCAAATTACTGACCAACGGACCACCAAACAAACAAGAGCCGAGATCATGAGCTAGAAACATATTCAAGAACAATTTTTTCAATGATTTTCAACGTTTTCTTATGGGATGGAAGCTATGCGATGCTAATGCAAGTAGGGGCGCTGAAACTGCTCTCTGGCATTCTTGGTGGATGCTTTGCATCGTGCTTTTTGGCCCGGCCTGGCCAATCTTTGTTCAAGTTGGTACAATCTGTCTGGCCTAACTTCCATAAAAAATTTCAAAAGCCATAATTTTGCTTTGTTACTTTAACAATCACACAAACATTTTGATTTTGAGCTCAAATGCATTCTTATTTTAAGAGACAAAACAATCCACAATCATAACAATATAATCACTACTTCTTTGACCTTTTGAATTAACATTTTATGTGGACAACTGTTCATTGCAGCATGAGATGGATTATAGGGCTTGTTTAGTCCAAGGTTGTTTTGAACGCGTCCTATTGAATAGTAAAAGGCGTAAAATTCTTGGCTACTGGCCGCCTACCTAGCCTGTGTAATTAAGTCTGCGTCCTGAAATGATTTCATCTTCATTTGCACACCTAGACCTAAACATACTCTTTGCAGGTGCAGAATGAGAGAAGAATCGAAAGCTGAAGATGCTGTCGCTCCTGGTTTTTTTCTGTCCAACGCCAAATCAATGAGTCAGCAGGAGTTCAAACAAGTTCAGAAAGAGGATAGTTTACGAATTTCTCGTCCTCCAAGCACAACTTCCTTAAATTCGGTGGCCACCTTGATGCATCAGAAACCACCAGTAAGACTCTGTTTATTTTCTTTCCGTTTACAGGCTATGTAGCATGACACTTCATTATTGATTGGCCGACTGTTTTTAGTGCCTTTATCTTGCTCAACAGTCAACACAGAGTAAACAAGTAGCGAAACGCTCGTTTTCGCCTGTGTAATAAGGAGGCCTGAGATTCGCATAATTGCAACCACCTAGGCCAGTCTGCGCGCTGCTGTTATACAATCCCAGACTATCTTATGCCTCAAACGCCAGTACAATCGGCCTTTAGGCATGCCACGCATAGACAGACAGAAGGGCCTGTGAGCGACGCGGCCGGCCGCCTGCTCCAATACACACGGCCTTGCGCTATGCCCTAGCTGCCGCCTCTATCGATTTACACCAGGGAGCGTATAAAGGCCGCTGCGCTGTGTAATAACAGAAAAGTGCCGCTCTCCATGGGCGTTTGGCGACGCAAAGGAAAGTTTTTGCGCGGCCGGACTTTTCGGCCTAGGTTGACCCGCTTTTTTTCGTGCAAACGTCGTCTGCCCTAACTGAGTGAAAGGGGACATTATTTAGTTCTTCTACTACAGGTATTTTTTATATAGAATCAGTTTTCATCTAAAGCAGAATATTTACGCTATGCAAAATTCAGAAAGTCAGTCAGAAAATTAATTAAGTTATCCAGAAAAAATATGTACTGTATGATAAGCTGAACAACTCGCTGTTTACAATGGACAGTATGTACTAAAATCGCCATTAAATCTGCTGAAATGCTCGCTATGTTTGTGGGAACTTTTAAAATTCGGGCCATCGCGGCCCAAAACTCTGCCCGACTCGGCCTGAGTCAGCACATACCTACCGCCTGCCTACTGCATTTTGTTGTTGCAGTAGTTTTATGCCGATCTTGGTTCTTTTTGCAATGTACTACTCTATAAACACTGTTTAATCGAAATTTCATTCAATCTAAGCAGACGTAAATGGTTAGGAGGACCTGGTGGATTGTTTTACATAGCAGGCCTGTCGGGTTGGTTTTATTTCTCTGTGTCTTTTGCATACATGGGCCGGAAAAATCCGGAGGGGGGTAGGGGGGTTGCAGACCTCGGGGGTGGGGGGCCCCCCCGAAAAAAGGCCAAAAAACGCCTATTTTGCCTTAAATAAGCGAAAATTTCCTCCCTCCGGGAGGGGGGGGTGGGTGGGGGAGGGGGGTATGGCCGGCCGAGGGGGAGGGGTATACCCCCTTACCCCCGGCCCATGTATGGTCTTTTGCTTTCCTCTGTCCGAATCTGGATTTGTTTCCAAGACCACAATCAACATCACAATCATTAATAACCAGGCAAGTAGAAATTAGGACTATACACAATTGACAATCTGCAAATTCTGGAAAACCCCAGATGATCTTGACACCCCACCATTGGACTTGACAGCATTGGACTTGTGAGAACTTCATACCTAGGTGGAATTGTTTAAGGTTCAGCCCACCAGCAAGTCTGTGATGGTCAGTGGACCTCAAGCTTTCCAGCCAACAGTAGACATGCCAATGGTTAGACGAAGACGACCAAGAGTGATCACCACCAGACCTCTGTTCCAGCAGAATCATAGCACGAATTCTGTGCAAAATTGGCAGCAGACCACTTCACAACAGATGACAGCCAACTGCAGAGCTGGTCCAGTGCAACGCCAACCACCTCTCACTCCAGCAGTCCGTCTGGCTGGTGCCACCTTGGATCAGCTGCGAGTGAACATTCCTCGTCCTCCTGTGCCGAGTGGTCAAGAGCCTCGGAAGACTGTGCGATTCCAAGCTCCACCGGCTGCTGCCCAACAAGCAGTGAGCACTACATTCCAAAGTGGTTTGGTTAATCAACGAGCTAATAGAGTGGCTGAACAGCTCAAACAGACAGCTAGAAAGCGACCAGTCACTGCTTCTGCCTCGGCTGATGTAAAATCAACTCGGCCTCTGAATCTGGAAGATCTGAAGTTGTCTGGTCCTAAGACTACTCTCCAGCTACCATCACTTCATACAATCAGATCCCCAGTCGATCCGGCTAAGTTCTATGTGCGCACCAGTGATTGGGGTACTGTTGATTGTGGTGATTCGGAGTTTCGGGGAAGGTTCAAGGTGATTCTTTGTTTGCTTGAAGTTGATTTCCTGCTGGAGTTCTTGTTTCAGTGCACTTGGGAAGACTGTGATGCCATGTTGCCTTCTAATATCAGTTTCTGCAGTCACGTTTTTGGACATTTCATAACCACTCCTTCCGGAGATGGAAAGAATGGTGAATATTGTATTTGATTTTGCTGACTGCTCACAGATTTGATATTGCAGATGAAGAAGGAAGTCCTGATGATCATCTTGAGGACTTTTGTCGGTGTCCTGAATGCTTTAAGCTGTGCAGCAGCCCTAGCGATCTGCAGTTGCACACTACTCAATTCCACTTGTCTCGATCGTTGGATTCCAAGATCACTGACACTTGTTTCATCTGCAAGAAAGTCTTCAGCAACAGCCGTGATCTGATGATCCATATGTCCATGATCCACTGCACATCTGACGCTCCGTACATGTGCTACAATCGCTGCAATTTCCGCAGCTCTCTGATGGAGGATCTGTGGTACCACTTTGTGCAGGTAAGTGGTATGATTTTGTCTATATGACAGCAGAGCCATTGCTTCAGGACCACAATAGGACTCGATCACTCATGTGTTCACTCTGCTTGTTCGTGATTGAAGCTCAGGAAAAGAAAAGCAGTCCAAGGCGTGCAAGAGTGGCCACTTCTAAAGAGTACATCAACCATGTTATGGAGCATATTGAACGAGCTGGTACTGATCTGCTTGACCGAATCGCCGAACTATCTTACTACATGACTGCTTTGTCCTGCAAACTATGCAATGTCTTTTTTTGCAGATCCAAAGCTGAAGTGCGACAAATGTCTATTGTCATTCGTCAAGGAACGCGATCTTACTTGCCACAAAAGTGTTAGCCACAGGAAGCTGAAACCATCAAGTGGTATTGGTTATTTTGCTTAACTGCTGGTACACAAACTGGCGCTGTATTTTGCAGGCACGGCTCCGATTCCCTTTGAAAATGGTGTTCCAGTATCTCTGTCTCAAACAAGAAGAGCTGGAAGAACGAAGACCAGGAAGCTGTTGCGTCCAGCTTTTAAAGTTCTCTCAGTAGATGAGGCTAGCTGTGTAGAATGTCATCAGCTGATGTCAAGCTCAGAAAATCACTATCGAAGGTCGGTTTCTATTAACTTACTAAACTTTACTTTTTAATCATTGATGTCCTTCCAGTCAGCGCTCTGCCTGCATGGTCTGCACATTCAGAGCTGCTGCAACAAGTCGCTTGAGAACCATGTCTTCGATCATGCCAAGGCTCAGGAAGCCAATCCTTCTGTCTTCCCACAGACGAGAAGTGGTTCTGCCAACCAACTGGAGGTGTCTCTGCGGCTTCAGCACCAACTTGGGAAATCTACTGGGTAGGCAGCTGATGAGGAGAGTGGTTTCATAGATAAGCTTGTTTGCTTGGTTGTAGCGCGTCACATTGCTGAGTGCTCTGAATCTGATCACACTGCATACTTCAAGACACAGCTCAAGGAACAAGCTCAGTCGTCAAATTCAATCGAGCTGTTGGTCAACAATCCTCCTCGACCAACCAGACTCCTGAAGCATCTGCGACTCCAGCCCAAACCGGGAATGAAGATCGAGTCGAACCAGAGCGAATCTGATAATGAGGATGAAGCAGAATACATCAGGGTAGATCAGTTGATCTCTTCGTCTGGCATGGTCAATGTTTGCCGGCATAGTTGGTGTGGTAGTTTAGGCCGCAAAGCCACTGTGCACGTTTCTTGCCCCCAAGAGTTGGTCACCAGCACAAAGCCCAACCCAGGCCACCGAAAGCTGGTGACAGTGAGTAGGCAAATGGGAACTGACTGGAGCTGCCTTTGCACCTAAAGCTACAATAGTAACCACACCTGTTGGGACATACGGGAATGGGGACAGCTACACTGAGACCCGCCCAGACCGACACTGGGCATGTGTTTAGGCTGGTAGCGAAGGAAGGGCAGGATGTGGGTGTGGCCTAACGCAGGGGGCTATGGCCCAGACAATCCATCCATGGTTAATGTTTGCAGACGAAACGGCAGCAAATCCAGGAACGCGAGGCCAAGGAGATGGACATCAGTGAAAGTCCTCGCAAGCAACCACCTCAGATGCTGAGCAGTCTTCTCAGTCCTAAGCGGTTGCGATTCACAGAAGCTCCAGTCAAGCAGAGTCGAGTGGATACTGAGTCTGTGACATCATCAGCTGATCGGCTCACTCCAGATGGTGTGTCACATTAGGATCATCCTTGCTAAGGTTTGTTGCTTTCAGAGCGACAGCACCTCACTCAGCATGCGCGTCAGTCTCATTCCTGGAGCAAGAGAAGTCGAGAGTGTTTCTGCCCCGACGCATCCAAGCCGATGATGTGGGTGGGTCATACAAAAGCACAGACACACTGCTCAGTCGGTTGAAGTGGCTTTGTCTCAAGTGACTGACGATGTCTTCAACATCGAGCATGACTGGTAATGCAGTAGAAATACTGAGGGAAGTAATTGGACAACAAAGTTTCAGGTCCAAGCTCCACTCTTCTGAAGAGGTGCGGCGAGTTATGATAGAGGCTGATGTGGTGAAGACGATTGAGGATCTGCTGGATAATGTGCTCAAAGGAGAACTCAAGGTTGTTGAAATGGCTCATTCA